>LOJH01034219.1:0-16089 GCA_001685095.1 Ellobius talpinus
CTTTAATCTACAAATAATCTTTCTGCCTCAGCCTCCCAGATATTAGGATTGAAAATTTGAGGCCACTGCAATCTGGCTTGGTGGTTTTGTTTTGTTTTATTTCATTGATTAAAAAAATAAATAAATAAATAAAAGTTCTGGGAACTTGTACTGTGTCTGTGAATCCTTCATGTGCAAACAGTTGGGCTAATTGTGGGCTCCATGCCAGTGAGCTTCCGCCCCCATAGGTGTTCATTGAATGCCAGGGGCAGCCTTCAATTTCCAGCCACTAATAAACAAGGTAATCACTCTCCTGGTGGATTGGGCTATGTTTCTTTCACTGAAATAATGATGTCTTCATTATTGGCTTTCCAAAAAACCAAAACAAAACACTCTGTTTTTAAAAGTCCCAACATTCACACTTCTTAGCACTTTCTCATCAATTTTAGCCCGGATTTCAACCCAAACTCAGAAGCACATTCATTCATTATTCTGTCTGTCTCTCACCCCAGCTCCTCTGCCCCGTTCTCTTCCTGTCTCCCCTGATTCTGGGTGCCTAATGAATTGATTTTATATGCTCAGTTAGAATCTCCTGAATATTAAATTGTTGGAGTTCAGCTTGGCAGTGGCATTGGGCAAGGCACATGGCATGTCATCTGTTAGGGTTTTATCTCCCTTCACCATGAAGAAACATCAGCACATAAGCCACCATCTGGGAAGCACCCTGCACACCACAGTGGCTCTCACTCTTTTCCTGCTGTCTGAGCAGACAGCTAAGCACCCATGCTCAAATCCAGAGTACACTCCCTCCTAGCTGTGTGGCCCCCCTTCTCTTACCTTTCTAAGCCTTGCCTTTGGGCTTACTGCCAAACAAATATAGCTATCTTTAACTGGTCTTCTGGGTTTTCCCTTAGAGTCAGAGGTTATTTCCACCTAAACTGAAAAAGACAAAGCATTTTCAAGGCACTAACAAAGAACTGATGCTGCTTCTGGACCCTCCCTTCGTAAGATTTCCTATTTCTGGCTCCATCCGGTGAGATCAGGGATGCACGGAGTGGGACAGTTATTGGGCCAAAGGGATGCACAGAGTGGGACAGTTATTGGTGGCCCACCCCTCTCCTTCCAGAAGTGCTCACATGCTTATTATAGAAATACTCAACAAGTGCTGATGAAAACATGAATGTCTGTTGTACAAATGAGCAAGTCCTACTGAATGAACAAAGAGAAAAACTGGATATTTTTAAATATGAAAAGTATGCCTGGGCCAAAATATGTTATTCAGCAAAACACTTTTTCTCAAGCAGGACTAGTTTCTTGAACATTACATTCCGATACCAAGGCTGCCCAGTAATGAACCCAGAGAGGCCTGACCTTCCAAGTTGAAGCAAGGCTATGTTGTCTTGTCTGGGACACTTATCAGGTGTTTCCTGAATGCCATGTGTCAATGGCTATTTTAATTCTGGCCCAGAGGGGTCTTTTGTTGCTAGAGCAAAGGACCATAGATCAAAATCCCAGATAGGGAGTGATTTAGAAAACACTCCAAGTTAAAATCCCACGTAACCGCAGCCATCTCAAATGGTCATGATGAGGATTAAATTAGATCATATGTGTGCTACACACTTGGTGTAGCATCCAGCCAGCACTTAGGAAATATTAACCATTGCTATTTTTACCAGAATGTAAAGTCACATTTTTAGAATTATACAGTCTCTAAGTCACCTAAAAATATCCATCTATGCTCACAATTATGTGCTGGTGGCCAGTGTCATTCTGGAACAACCACCTTGGTAGAGATGCTGGAAGCAAAGGGGTAACTTAGAGACAGGATGCCTGAGTTTTCAAAGTGATGTCCTTCAGCGGGAGCATGCAAAAAGGGGAGGAAGACTGGGAGAGGGCAGGGGCTGTGGGTTCAGACAATCTACTAAGTCCTTCTCCGTTGCCTGGACCTAGAAGGAGAATTGAACTTAAACAGTAGCAAGTAACTGTTGGCTTTTGAGTTAGGAGAACCAGCCTTTTTTCTCCCCATTCATAATAATTTGCTACAGGCTGCACCCCTTCCCTGCACATGAACTAGAGTCATAACCTCTAGTGTCAGATAGTTCCCCCCCTTGAGCTGCAGCAATAGCCCCCAAACACACATACACACACATAGGAAGCTTATTAGTCATCTCAGGATTCTATAACAAAGTATGTGGAGTATATGGCTTATAGAATAGAAACTACTTTCTCATTCTGGATGATGGATTTCTAGGCCAGCAAGGGTGAAGGCCAGATGCCTGGCTTATTGGCTTATAGGGGAATGTCTCTTCACTGTCTTCACCAGCTGAACATGAAAAAAAAAAACATGTTTTCTCTCTTTCCTCTCTCTTTTTCTACCCCCTCTCCCTCTAACCTTCATGACTTCATTTAACCTTGATTACCCCCTAAAGGCCCTGTATTCAGATGCAGTTATGCATAAGGTAAAAGTTCCTACATAAGAATTTTGGAGAGACAATATTGTCCATACCCAGAGACACCTGTGACCAGTAAGCAGCCAGTACTCATGGCCACTGAGGGACAAGTCCAGATGCCAAGTGTGGTAGACTGGTGTGACCATGATATCCAAGGCTTTCTTCTTTGTACCTGTTGCTCTTTCAATATGACTTTGCAAACTCTCCCTCCATCCTTTGTATCTGAACTGACATTAACTATTTTGGCCAACAAAATACACAATTTAATCTCTGAGTTAAAGGGGCCTTAGGAGCTTCCATGTATTGTAATAGAACCCTAGTGCCATCCCACAAGTATGCCTGAGTTGGCCTGTGGGGGGCAAGGACAGATGTTGGCCCAGCCAACAGTCAACCAGCCAACCACCAGACACACGAACAGAGTAATCGGCTCCTCAGTCCAGCTGAGATCAGTTAAGCCTGGCCCACTGTCTGTCTGGTGAAACTGGAAGCAAAAGCCACTAAGCTGAGTGGAACAATGCTTGTTAAACAGAATAGATCACGGAACCATCCCATAAAGAGAGTCGACCAAAATAGGGAGAATTTTAGGGCTTAAAGGCTAGTTCTTCTCTAGTTTTAAATTTGTGTAACTTGGCAAATAACCTGCCTGAAGTGTGTTCCTCATATGCCAAACAGAGATTATATTTTAAGCCACAAAGGAAACGACCAAGGAGCTTAAGTGAAAGTCAGACAGTAAAGTCTGAGTTAAGGGAAAAGGAAGGAAAAAAGTTACATAAACTTGACTGACTTTACAGGACCGAATCTGAGAAGCAGAGTCCTTGTGTAAAGATCCCACGCTTCCCAATTTAAGTCTGTATGGGCTTTAAGAAATATGTTCAAACTTGAAGCCTGTGTGTGATCAGGTCTTCTAAGAGGTGAAATAAAGGTGGCCCCCAAGTTCTCGGTCCTACAGTGAGAAATACCTAACACGGGCATTAGTTAGACTCAGAGTAATCATGAAGCAAGAAACAGCACTGTGTGGCACATCTCAGATGTGACTCGATATTGCTTCTACATTCTTCAACCAAAAGACCTGGTAACTTATAAAGTCCTAAGCAATTGTTTGGATTTCTGTCACACTGGCAAGTTGAATTTATGTTCTGGGGAGGGGGTAACTTTGAAATATCAGAAAATCTTATATAAGTGGATAAATCTTAGCAAAGTGGTCAATTTGAAATTGATAACACCAATCAAATGTCTAGCCTCTGGAGGTTACATAATAGTTCAGATACAATTTGAAAGTAAACCCTTGGAGAGATGAGGAAGTCACAATTGATACCAAGACAATGGAAGGTGAAATAGACCTTGCTTTCCCGATGACCCCAGAATAATCCAAACAGCGGAAGCAGTGGGAACCAGGGGGAAGGAACAGGATGGAGATGGTGGGTGAGGTGATGAATTGGAGGATGTCAATCAAAACATTTACATCAGTGCCCTCCCACGGCTCTGTTGTCATGAAGGGAGTGGTTAGTTCTTATAGCTACAGACTCCTGGTCCGTGTTCAGGTTGAAGGCATGAGGACAGCTCTCTAAGTGGGAGTTGGAGTATGGGAAAATGAATAGCTGAGGCTGGAAAAAGCAGAGCTTTCTCAGAGAAGCTTGTAGACACTAAGGAGGACTGGGATTCTTGGCACTGCGCTCCCTCACCCATTCCCCACACATGCTGTGGGGAATTCTGTGATGAGAACCTGATATGACATTACAGGAATATCTACGTGAATTTTCACTAAGATCTCTCTACATCTGTAGCTCGGAACAGACAAGCAGAATTGTAACACTGAGGAAAGCCACCCGTAAAGAGGTAACCAAATAATAGCCACAGTTAAGTTTTCAACTCAATAAATCAAATTGGGAAAAAGACAGAATCATAGCAAATAAAAATGCAGAATAATATAAGCAATTAAAATAAAAAACCCACAACAAAGGGCTTCTTTAAATTGCTTTGAAAGGATTCTGTGGTGTAAACTCAGTAGTAAATTTGGTGGCAGAGATCTATGCAGTGAAAAGTTTGATCTATTGATGTCCCTGGAACAAAACAGCAAAATAAGCAGAGCTGAGGAGTCAAGAAGGGAATAGGTGGCTTCTCTAACCATAAAGCCCAGAAGAATGCAGATGGAAGATGTGAGGGAAAATTTCAAGAGTATGAGGAAGAGCCTGAAGGATAAATATTAACTTAGTAAGTGTTCCAAAAAAAGCAGAAGAGAGGGGGACATTATAGAAGAAATAATAAACACAGTAAGAGATTAAAATGTTCTTATCAGATCTTCAGATGAAATGCAGGGAAAGATTTGAACAGTATGAGAAGCCAATGTGTTTTCTTTTTTAAGACAAATAATCAGAAACCTCACCAAATACAAAAATGGAGAAGTCGTCTGTAGAAAGGCAGGCATAGATTAGCGGCAAACTATAATAAGCTAGATTATGAGGCTTAAGTTCTATGTTGAAACCTGTGGAAGGGGAGGGGTTGTTCAGAACATGTGTGGAGAAGGATATACGGTTCAGAAAACTACCCTTTCAGTGACATGAGTGAAGAATAGCGTTGGAGATCCCAGCAAACAGGCTTTGCAAGAACCCAAATAAAGCATTGACAGCAAAGACAGAAAGCAGGCGAAGGATTCTGGAGCTTTTTAGAAGTAACGAAGCATAGGCTTTGGTGGCCACCTGGATAGTGAACATAAGTAACTGGGGAGGGGCTGAGTGGGATGCTCTAGATAAGGACTCATGATCAGAGATGTTGGAGGCACCATCACATCATCTGCAAGCACATGAGCTCTTTTGGACCTTCACATGGGCACTGTGGAGGAAGTCTAGGTTGTACACTTGAGTTTGGGATTCATTTGGGTTCCAAAATAATTAATGGTTCCAAAGCAAACTTTTGTCTTGGTACCGGTGTGAATCTCCTAGCAGTGTTACCTTGAAGTACTGTGAGGCCAACTCAAGGTTTAGTAGGAAAAAAAATGGAGACAGATCAACAATGTCCACAGTGGCCATGGGTGGAAGCGTAGTGGCAGGCCTGCAGTACACTGGCAGATCCTAAACTGAGACTTTTCATCTCAGATGACTCTGGAATGGGATGGCAATCAGACTAACCAGGATAGCTTGTCTGAGTATGAGTTCAACAGGTTTTCCTAGCCTGGGTTTTAAGCATGCTTGTGTTATCACCAGTCACCCAAAGTAACCTGGGTTGTGCATGTAGCGTAAAAGGGTGGCTGGAAAGCTGCAAGTATCAACTCACTTTACTGTTAGAGCTGCATCCACAGGAAATCAAAGTGGCAGAAGTGTTAATAAAGTACTTGTTTGTGGGCTGGAAACAGAACCCGATGTCTGGTGTATGCTAGGCAAACGTGACCAATGTGCTACACCACCAGCACCAATTTTCTTAACATAAATTCTTGTCCATTGTCCTGTACCTTTAATCTAAGCCTCATCCATTTTAGAGCCAATCACTATGGTCCTGAACCAGTTTCCAGAACAAATACTTTGCTATCCTCGGTACAGTTTATTGATTTTCTCTCATTCAGTAGACAGAAGTAGCCTGCCTTTATTAAATTTAAATTACATTAAAAGTGTATTGCTAATGCTGAGTTTGTAGAGCTAAGATGGCCTGGATGAGAAATGGGAGTCTAGAAAGCTGTGTTATGACAGCATGAGAGAGGCATTGTTCCAGAAGACCACAGGGTTTTTCAGCATGCAGAGTATCAGTCACTGCTACGAAATGCTGAATCAATTAACTGCTTGTTGCGTGAACCACTTATCCTCATTGGCATGGAATTTCCTACTTTTAGTAATTATATGTATTTAACTAGTATTATATATACATATTACTAAATGAATATATATTTATTCTTTGATAATTTCATGCAATATTTTCTATAATATTCACACTTACTTCTTTCCCTAACCCCTCCCACACCCAGTATCACCTCCTTTTTAAAAGTATTTTGCGTTCAGTTTGTGCTGCCCATAGATTCCTGGATTTGGGGGCTCAAAAATACCTTAATTTTAGTATCTTCAATGCGAAACTTCATCTTAGGAAATCTCCTGGGCCAGTGGTTGGTCAGCATATTGGTTGATATCTCTGAACCTTAACTTCCGTTTTTGTAAAATGCCTAGTCTAGATTATCTGTGGAATCCCAGACAGCTCAGAAATCTCAGGGACAAATCTAATATATGCAAAACAACATAACTGTGCATGTGATAGTTTAATATAATATACTAGCTTTGACGTAGTGTTTTATTAATTTACTTTTTATTATTTTATGTGGGTGGATGCTTTCCCTGCATCTATGAGTGTCACATGGGTACAGTGCCCATGGAAGCCAAAACAGGGAGTTGAATCCCCTAGAATGGGAGTTTTAGGTGGTTACGAGCCACCATGTGGGTGTTCTTAATCACTAAGCCATCTCTCCAGCCCCATTTGCACACACACACACACACACACACACACACACAATTTACTACCTTAGGCATAGGAGTATTGAATTGCTCTATAGGATAATATTTTCAATCCCCAAGATCCAGTCCCACGAGATTACATAAATGGCTCGATCACATTCTCACTAACACAAAGAGACACTAGCATTTTCTATGGACTTTAAGCAAAAAGAAACTGGGGGCCGGGGAAGCAAGAGGCACCGTGAAGCCTGGAATAGCAGCCAGTTTTGAAACTGAGAGGCTTCCACTTCAGTCCTGTCCATCCTGGCCCAGCCAACAGGAGATGCCATTCCTTTTATTCAGTGGCCATCAACAACAAAGATCATGAGTAGAGTTCAGCCAACAGTGGGAATGGAAGCAGAACTTTGTGGAGCCCTGAATACAACATGCACTGCCTGGTTTGAATAGGGCTAGTTAAAATAAAAGGAAGCTTTCTCTAGCTGATACCAAGAGGTTGCTTATCTCTATGACTTCCAGTATTGAGTCCCTCAGAAAGAAAGCAATTCTAAAGGCATGTGTGGTAGTTTTTGCTGCTCCTCTATCCCCAGGAACTCCCTTCAGTAGATTCCCTATTGCCCACACACAATGGACTCTCAGAAGGGCCATAAAGTGTCTATAAAATGAAAGCTAGGAAAATATACTTTAAATGCAAAGTCAGACACTACACACACACACACACACACACACACACACACACACACGAAATACAAAAATAACCAATAATGACATCAGGAAATGCAAACTGAACACATAATGGAGTACTATACCACTTAGAACCAGAGAAGTCCGCACCTGGATTTGAAAGACAGGCAGGAGTGAGGCTCTGCTAGAATTCTCCTCTGTTGCTGGTGGGAATGCAAAACGATAAAACTGTATTTGGAGAATTACTTGGCAGTTTCCTATAAAGTTAAACAGAAACTTACCTTCAATGGCAAATCTTAACCATCAGTTTGATGAGATCTGGAATCACCCAAAAGATAAGCCTCCTGACGTGCCCATGAGGGATCGTCTTGATTAGGTTAACTGACGGGAGATGAGCTACCCACCATGGGTGGCACTGCTTTCTGGACTTGGACTGTATAGGAATGAGAAAGTGAGCTAAGTAAAGTATTTGTCATCCTTTGGTTCCCATCTGTGGCACTGTGATGAGTTCCCGAAACCTCCCGTGCCGTGACCTCCTCCCCACCAAAGTCTCTTCCCAGGGACTGGGAATTAAAATCAATCCTTTCTCCCCTAAGTTGCATCTGTTCAGTTGTTTTATCCAAATGACAGAAAAGTAACGAAGACACTATTTTATAATACAGAAACACTGCTCTTGGTCGTTTTCCAATAGAAATTAGAAGAGGCAGGATTCCACAGTAAGGCCTGCATAGCAGCTTTATTATAATAGCTGCAAATGGAAGCAACATGGATGTTCCTTAATAACTGAATAGCTGCACTTGGTTTTGCATTTCTCAGGAGCCAAGGAGAGAAGACCACAAGTTTAAGACCAACCTGTGATATACAACAAAACCTTGCCTTCAATAAAAAAGAAAAACATTATGACAGTGATATTTGCCATATGAAATGATAATATGACAATGATACAATGGATGCAACTCAGAATTCAAAAGTAATAAACTATTTTTACTCATAATAATAGAAACCAAGTAGTTCATACCTTCTAATTCCATTTATATAAAGTCTAAGAGAAGGGGAGTCCACCATGGTAAGAGAATATAATGGACTGGAACTAGGGAAAGAAGCAACATCACTAGAGAGGAGAAAGAAAACTTCTGACATGGTAGAGATATGCTTGAGAGTGTAGATGACATAACTATATGCATTTACCAGAATTAATTATGCTAGAGTATTACATCTGTCCATTTTGTTACACGAAAATTAAAATATTTACTTAAAGACCATCTTAAAGGCAACCTTAAAAATAGCTTTAAGAAATAAAGATCAAAAGTGTGTGCTTCATATGAATACTCCACAAGGATTGTAGCTGGACGTTACTTGTAGAATATGGGTACGTTTGGGGGTTTGTTGTTCTTGTTGTCACCCTGGTTTTGTTTTTTGTCTCTGTGTATGTGTCTGTGTACCTATGTGTGTGTGTGTGCGCACGCGTGCACACATGCATGTGCGTGCATTTGTATGCAGGTGTGCTCAGAGGCCAGAAGAAGGCTGGAGCTAGAGAAAATAGTGAAGCACACGTGGGTGTTGGAAACCAACCCCAAGTGTTTTGCAAGAGCAGCAAGCATACTAACCCCTAAGTTCCTGAGGCCTAGACCATCTCTCCCATCACTACTAATCTTATAGTTGTTGACTTAATACTCTGTAGGTACTTTACAAAATCAATAATCATTGATTACAAGGAATATTTTTATTAAGCCAAATGCTTCAAGTGGGATTCATTATATTCAAGAGGCTGGCATTGCTATGTTTGAGGTCATCAATATTTAAGTCCTGGAATGAGACTTTCTCTTTTACGTTCTTTAAGAGACTAGTAAGAATGGAAAACTTAAAAAAAGAAATAAAGAAGAAAAACTCAAGCAGAGCTGGATAGTAGTAGACAACAGTACACAGCTGGAATCCTGGCACTCAGAAGGCAGAGGCAAAGATGGAAGGATAACCAGGCCCCACACAGCCGAGGGTCCACAGTGAGACTATGACAAGTGGGGGTGGGGGACAGGTGGAAGGAAGGATGAAAAGAAGAAGAATTAAACTCAGTAATGATCTGTCTATGTGGCCCTGTCCACTGTGTTTCTAATGCCCAGCAAAGAGCTAACTGTGGACTATGGAAAAGTAAAAATGCTATAATGTCCAAAATTGCTTAGCTAATAAAATAATTAATATTAGAAGTAGATTGTGCATTTTCCATCACTGCTCCGCTGTGTTAGAGGAGGAGAGCTGGAACACAGCAGTGAGCGTACTAATGCTTTTGTTTAACTGGAGTGCAGGAGGGACCTGAAGTTAGATCAGAAGTTCAGGGAAATCTTCACGACATGTTGTTTGTTTGTTTGTTTGTTTGTTTGTTTGTCTTTGTTTGTTTTTGCTTGTTTGCTTTTGATGGTTCTGTCTTAACATGTGCTCTGCCACCAAGCCCTAGGACCCCTGGTTAGCTTGAGACTGGAGGTACAGCGCTGAAGACTATCATCGCAGAAAGCGCACTGAATCACCTACACATTACACACTTCTTTTCTGTAGAGCCACTCTGGCTGTTACGAAGGATTAAATTTATCTTATCTTGTCTGAGATCTAGATCTTCAGTGCTGACATGCATAACTCTCATTTGCTGCACCCAAATAATATATCTTTTTTTGCCACAGCATTCCGATTTTTAAGAAAAGTTATCAAGAAAATAACAATTTAGCTGTCAAAATGTCTTACATTTAATGCTTGAAGAAGACAGGGAAGACGTGTCAATAACCCTGTTAGCCTCAGAAAGTCTTACAGAAATGTTTAGGAAAGAAACTTAGGAAAGAAAAGAGGAGAGAAGATAGGAGAAGAATTCAACAGAATGAGAATTAAAGTAACAGGAACAGGAGAAAAAGTCAAAGACGAGAACATGAGAGGAGAACGGGCGAAAGGAAGCCGTCCTGGAAATGAGATCCAAGCACAGCCTCACCTCTCCTCCGATGGTTTCTTCAGGCGGCCCTGCGGGAGACAGAAAGAGAAGAAAATGGAACTTCATGTTTGCTTTGTCTCTACCTCTCCTTCCTCAATCTGGCTGTACTGTTTCTTATTTCAAGGAGCAAACATTCCACTCAGGGTCATCATTCATTGTTGAAATCTCCAAGAAGACATTTTACAGAAATGAGTCAATGGTGCTTAAGTGTTGTGTGACCCAGACTCAAGAAAGCAGCAAGCCTGGGCAAGTGTCCCTTTCCAGTCTAGAATAAAAGGCCTTCAGTGACCTCTCATTTTTGCCCAAGCAATTTTATGACTACAGTATATAGATCTACAAAATGGGTATATGAATCAAACATTTACTGTTAATAAATAATAAAGGTATCTTAATATAGTATTTTTAATTATTCGAGAATTTCATACAATATATGTTGATTATATACACCTACGTCTCTTCCCCCAGCTCCTCCCAGATTCAACCTCTACTTCCCCGCCCTCCTCAACTTTTTATCCCACTCACATTTTTTCCAGGTGCTCAAACTTTTGTTAATTCTTCCAAAACCCTCACTGTGAAATGAATCTTGAGTGAATAGATGATGTACATGTGACTGTGTACAAAATTTTGCTTCTAAAAATATTTATTAAAATAGATGATAAAAATGAATAAAAGAAAACACAAAAACTCCAGCTCCACCTCATCCTTTCTTTTAAAGTCCAATTTGTGGCGATCATGTATGCTCTTAGGTATGGGACCCTCCACTGGACTGTGGTTAATCTACCAGTTTCACATGCTTGAATAAATTGCCTCTCCCTCCTCTAGAAGCCATCAGCTGTCAGTGGGTACTCAATTAGGGGTGGGTGCAATAAGTCCCTCCTTTCTACATGCTAGAATATTGACTTGCTACATCCTATGCAGGCTTTGTGGAGACCATCACAGCCTCCATGAGCTCATGTGGTGTCCAAATGACACTGTTTTGCTCCAGTCCTTTCAAACGCTTGGATCTGACCTACCGTCTTCCTGCCTCTTCTTCCAAAATGACCCCTGAACTTTGTGGAACTGGTGCTGCAGGTGTTTCATTTGTGGCCCAGGATTCCACTGACATTTATTCTCTCAATTTTGATCAGTTGCATTTCTGCTGTCAAACGCTATCTGCTGTACAAAGAAGCTTCTCTGATGAGGGCTAAAAGCTACACTGATCTATAGCCATAAAGATAAGAATTTAGAGGGCAGATTGATTTTATGTCCATTTACCAGAAAAATTGTAGGTTCACCCTTTAGGACCTGTCATCTCCTCATATATTCTTGGCCAGATTTGTAGTACCAGCCCTGTGGAGCAGGCCCTAAATCTAATCAGAAAATGACTAGCTACCCCAGTGACAGCCATGATGCTATTGTCCACATGGGCATACCTTGGATATAGTTTACAGGTTCACAGATGATGGCATCAAGACTATTGATGGCATCTCCCTCCAAGGAGCTTAGTATCACTTTCTAGCACTATAAAAGATAGTCAGCAGGGAGTAGACTTCCTGATCACTATCAACTTCATCTCTCTATATGCTGTAACTAAAAGTATGTAGTGTTTTCAGCAATAGGGTCTCACCAACACGTTATGGGAGGGGGGGCAAAAACAATGTCAATACAGACTATACTGTCTGGGAGATCTTCAGGACACCCATGACTTGTAATTCAAGGAGAGATATTCTTTATCTGGCACTTGCCTTTTTATTTAATAACCTGTGGCATTTGGGGGGATCCTGTGTAAGTTAATTTTGATTAAGCTCTTTTATATGACTGTATATATGAAGCCCATAAAATAATAGGTTTCTTTATTGCTTTTTCAAACATCCTTTGTGTTAGTTGCCCCTCCCCACTCCCAACAAGGAGAAAAGGGAATAGGAAGGTTTAAGTAGAAAAGAAGGGTTTATTTTAAAATAATCATTTGATATATATATATATATATTATCACTTGATAAGAATAAAAGCAAATTTTTATATTAATGAGTGTGAGTTTATTCCCACATAAAGAATTGAATTTTATACTTTACCTTATAGGGATTCTTAAATATATCTCACAGCTGACATATATTTTGATTTTATGACATTAATTTGAAAATCCTGCTTTGTATAAATACATAATTTTAAAACAAATTTATCAGAACTGATAGGGAAGGACATTACACACACATCAAAGGAAAAATCCACCAATAGGATATCACAATTCTAAACATTTATATACCAAACACAAGAGCACTCAAGTTCATAAAAGAGACACTACTGTAGCTAAAATCACATATTGACCCTCATACCATTATAGTGGGTGACTTCAATACCCCAGTCTCACCAACAGACAGTTAATCCAGACAACAGCTAAACAGAGAGGTGATGCAGTTAAATAATACCATAAATCAAATATCCAGAAGATATTTACAGAGCATTTCACTCAAACAAAACAGAGCATACCTTCTTCTCATCAGCTCATGGAACTTTCTCCAAAATTGGCCACATACTTGGTTGCAAACTATGTCTCAACAGATGCAAGAAAATTGAAATAACACCATGCATCCTATTTGACTACCAGGGATTAAAGCCAGGTATCATCAGCAACAGAAACAACAGAAATCTTACAAGCTCATGGAAACTGAAAAACTTACACTACTGAATGAAAAACGGGTCAAGACTAAAATTAAGAAGAATATTAAAGACGTTTTTGAATTGAACAAAAATGAAAACACAACATAACCAAACTTTATGGGACATAATGAACGTGGTTTTAAGAGGCAAGTTCGTAGAACAAAGTGCATCATTACAAAAAATGGAGAGATCTCATATTAACAAGTTTAACAGCACACCTGAAAGATCTACAACAAACAGAAAACCTAACACCCAGAAAGAGTAGACAGCAAGAACTAATCAACTCAGAGATGAAATCAATAAAATAGAAAAAACAAACAAAAATACAAAGAATTAATGAAACAAAGTTTGTTCTTTAAGAAAATCCTTAAGATTTATAAATTCTTAGTCAAATTAATAAACTCAATGACAGAAAAACCCAAATTAAAAAAAATTAGAGACAAAAATAGGCACTCCATAACAGATACCAAGGATATCTAGAGAATCATAAGAACATACTATAAAAATTTATACTCTGTCAAACAGGAGAAACTAAAAGAAATGGATAAATGTCTTGATATAGACAACATATCCAAGTTAAATCAAGATCAGATAAGCAACTTAAACAGACCCCAAGCCTCTAGTAAAATAAAAGCAATAATCAAAAGTCTCCCAACGAAACAAAGCCTGGGGCCAGACCAATTCAGTACAGAGTTTTACAAAGTCTTCAATTAATGCTAAAATAAAAGAGTGTTCCACTTAAACTCCTTTGAATATAAATATGAGCCTCATAAACTAGTAACAGAAGGAACACTGCCTAATGCTTTTTACGAGGCCATAATTACTCTGATACCTCAACCACACAGACTCAATAAATAAAGAAAATTACAGACCAATTTCCATTATGAACATAGATGCAAAAATTCTTGCTAAAACACTTCCAAACTGAATCCAAGAACACATTGAAAAATCATTCACCATGACCAACAAGTAGGCTGCACATGCTGGCAAGGGTGTGGAATAATGGGATTACTAGTCCATTGCTGGTGGGAGTGCAAATTTGAACAGCCACTGTGGAAATCAGGGTCATGGTGCCTTGGAAGATGGGAATAGATCTACTTTAAGAGCTATCTCTTTCACTCTTGGACATATACCCAAAGGACTCCACATCCTACTACAGAGACTCTTGCTCAATCATGTTCATTGCTTCTTTATTCCTAGAAGCCAGAAATTGTAAACAGCCTAGATGTCCAATAGAATGGATGAGGAAAATATGATACATTTAAACAATGGGATATTATTCAGCTGTTAAAATTAAAATCGTAAAATTTGCAGACTAGAAAAACCTTACTGAGTGAGATAACCCAGATCCGACAAAACAAGTATGGTGGCTACTAGATTTTAAGCCTTCATTCGCATGCTATTATACAAGTAACTACAGAGGTTAGGTATAGAGTAAGGAAAGACAGTGGAGAGATCGATCTCCCAAGAAAGAGGAAATAGAATACAGTTAGAAAGAAATACATTGCAGGGAGTCTGGAACAGGAGATTAAGCAGAGAGGATAAGGGAAGAGGGGGTAAGGAAGGGAAAACAGAGAAGAACGACTATTACTCTCCACAAACTGATGGTAAGGCCCTATTCCTGAAGACAACACCTATACATTTCATTGAACATGGTATTTACAGTTGGTGCCTACCTAGAACCTTAACTCCTACTGACTGGTGTTCATGGTACTGGAAGGTACTCTGCACACTACTGGAAGAGGTAAACACCAACCCTGCTATCAACTCTTGCACACACAATGGTGATGAATCCCCATGACACCCAAGTGCAATGGTGGCACAAATATTGGGCAAGTAACCAACCATTTGATTGGATTTAAGGCCCCTTCCATGAGATGGAACCCATGACTGACACTAGATAGGCCATGGACTTAGATGAAAACCAAATATTACCATTCTGCTAAAGGGATGAGGTAATAAAAGGATTAACATCAGCCTGTTATACCCATAGGTTACTAACTCATCCAGCCATCATCAGAGAGGCTTCCTCTTGCAGTAGATGGGAACTAACACAGAGACTCACAGATGGACAATGTGCTGAGCGTGAGAGACTGCGGAACACTCCGTCCTAAATGGGATTTCTTCATCAAATCCTTCCCCACCCGGTGCTCAAGGGGGACCGAAAAAATTGTAAGAGACAAAAGGGATGGATGACTCCAAGGGAACAGTGTCTTCCAGACACAACAGGACTGATGCACACATGAACTCAAGGAGACTGTGACAGCATACATAGGGCCTGAAGAGAACCAAACCAGATGGGGTTCTCATTCCCTACAATTAACAACGGTTCACAAAGGGAAAATTAGTTTCTTCGAGGGAATGTCAGTAGGAATGCCCTAAACACTCTTTAGGGCAGGCTCCAAGCTCATCAGTAGATGACCAACAGAAAACAAACTCAGAGGTATTTGAAAGGACTTTTGTCCTTATTTGGCAAATTTGACATATTGCCTTATTTGAACATTTTTTTGAACCTTACTGGTCCTTTGCTGTACATTATGCTTTCTGATTTTGAGTTTTTATGTGTTTTTTATGAGTGTGTGTGTTTCTTGTGATCTTTCTAAATTTCTTTTTGTTTATGTGTTCACTTTGCTTTATCTTTGTTTGCTTGTCTTGTTTACCTACTTGTTTTCTTTAGAGAGAGAGAGAGAGAGAAAAGCATAGAGCTGGAAGAGTTGGGAGGCAGGAAGAATCTGGGAGATGAAGGAAGGGAAACTATGATCAGAATATATTACATAAAAATAACTTTATTTCCAATAAAAAATAAAAAATCCACATGTTCTAAACAAAAATACAGAAATATGTTTCAAAACATTGCAAAAATTATTGGAAATTTTGTCTCAAACTCAAGCTAAAATGACATCTTGAATTTTGCATGCAAATGGATGGAAATAGAAAACACTAT
>LOJH01034220.1:5184-18596 GCA_001685095.1 Ellobius talpinus
AGCTAGTTCCAGGACAGGCACCAAAGCTACAGAGAAACCTTGTCTTGAAAACAACAATAATAACAACTGCAGATAAGTGTAGTCCTCTCCTCTCAAGAAAACTTCTCTCTGAAATAGAAAATCACAACCAATCAAAATACAGAATTGTGGAGCCCAGTCCCAGTGGATACATCTCCAAAACTCTCCAACCCCTAAGGCTCACCCAGGCCCAGTGGATGTATCTACAAAACTCTAACACCTAAGGCTCAGGGAACTTTTCGGAAGAGGGGCAGAAATACTTGATCAGGGGGATCAGGGAGTTTGCTGTGAGATTGTGTCGCCTAGTAATGCCAGAAGCCACAAAAAGTCTCACCAGCAGGACTGCCTCAGCGTGAACTGACCAAAGACAGCAACAATATGCTAACAGTAGGCTAAGATGGGTGGGAGAAAGTCTACGAGGCCTCAGCCTTACACAGAGAACTGCAGGTGACTGAGGAATGCTGGGGGCAGGAGAAATAGCCTTCCCTAGGGAAGAGCACACCAATTGGTTATCCAGCACCAAATGCTCAGCCTGAAAACATACATACGGCTAACAATATACAGAAACGAGCAGGCTGCATTTATGTGTTTAGAAATATAGACCAATGCAATACAGTGAATATGTGTATGTAACAGCAATGGGAAAAGAGATCGTGAGTTTGAAAGAGAGTAAGGAGGGTTTGGGGGGAGGAAAGGCAACGGGGAAGTGATGAAACTTCATTATCTCAACTAAGAACTATTTAAAAAAGAAAAGATAGTACCGGTCCAACAAGTTCTACTGGAGCTCCCAGGGTGTTAGCTTCACGCAGGTCCCACCTGGGCGGACCCGGATGGCAGACTTGTCGCAGGGCGGGGCGGGACTTCTGAGTTTGGGAACGCTAAGGAGAAGGCGATTCAGCGGCTGTTCAGGATCAAAACGCAGGCTTCAAACGACAAGAACAATTGGATTCGCCGTTCCAAACACTCCAGGTCTTCAAGGCACTGGAATTAACCCAGGAATTTTGCAATAGCTGTGTACTATTGGTTAGTGAACACTCTCCATCAGAGTGTAATCCGCGTATCAGCTGTGTCTCTGTGGCGCAATCGGTTAGCGCGTTCGGCTGTTAACCGAAAGGTTGGTGGTTCAAGCCCACCCAGGGACGTCTTGTGGATTTTATGTTAAAAAATTTTATTGTTAAAAAAACAATAAGACGTTTTTTCTTACAAAATTACTTACTTGACCTCTTCTAAGAGAAAATACTCTGGGAAACTTGATAAGGTCCGCTGTTAACTGAGCATGGCGCCCCCCCCAAATAAGCCCCTTTCTGTGTGGTCTGGGACAAGAGAAAATGTTCTGTACCAATATTTTGTTTTTGTTTTTCTGTCAACTGTAATGTTAATATAATAATGCATACTACATTATCTACAGGACAAGGTGGCTTTAGTAATTGCTCCATCCCATAATACTGCCGGGAAGGGCAAAGTTCATCATTATCATGTTTGCCTGATATTCCTGAGCCCTGGGTTGATCCCCAGCACTTGAAAGGAGTTGTTGGAAGATTTGAGTTACAGCTGAATGGAATGGATAAGGACATGTGTTGCTCTTACAGAGGACCAGAGTTCGCTTCCCCACAACTGTACCAGACATCACATTATCAGCAGGAAAATCCACCAGCACATACACAAGCCCTTTTTAAAAGTCTAATAACTGTGCCTCTTCTTCCTCTGTTGTGCCAGTATCTATTCCTACACAGGTGGCTTTCAAAATTAAGCTATTTCCATGATTTTATGCTCACACACAGTGCTAGCCCAGCCATTCTCATACAAATATCGTTTGCCAGTCATCCAAGTGTTTCTAGGAGGCTGAGCCCTAGACTCACAAATTCTATGCCACAGAGATTACATCATACGCCAACTAAGAATGGCATTCTACGAGAGTATCACTCTCCTTGGAAGTGGGAGGAAGGCGCAGCACACAGCAAGGGCTAAGTAGGGTATCTCTCTGTCTGCCCATCAGCTACATCTTCAAGATACTTTGTGTGATTGTCATCTTCTGATGACCTGGTCAGCCAGAGCTAGAGTGAATGCCCAGAGTGACTCCTTGAGTAGCTTTATACTCAACCATCTTACCCAAAAGGAGAACCATGTCACTGCCCCTGATGTTTGTGCCTCCTCTCTCTCTCTTCTGTCGATTACAGGAGAGAATCAGTAAAACACGCTCTGTTATTCAAAGTTTTCCAAGGGAACAGAACCAACTCCTGTCTATTGATCAATCAATATTTATTTTAAGATATTGGCTCACATAATTGTGGAGGCTCAGCAAATCCAAAATTGGCCGTGTGATCCTGGCAAATGAGTTCTGGAAGAGTTTTGATTTAAGTGTGTCTTCTAGGACTAGTAATGTAATGTTAGAATTATATATAAGTATGTTGTGAAATATATAACTGATTCCCTCTTTGGGAAGGACAACCATTTTTATTAAGGCCTTCAAGTGATTGGATGAATGTTGTGGAATATTTGTTTAATTATTTAAAGATGTGTTGCTGCTTTATCTCGCCTGCCTAGGCACCTGATTGGTCTAATAAAAAGCTGAACAGAGAGAAGGTATAAGCAGTATAGGAGGTATAGGCGGGACTTCCAGGCAGGGAAAGTAAGTAGCAGAAGAAATTTAGGCCCAAGGAAAAAAGAAAAAGAGATGCCAGGGGCCAGACAGACAGACGTGGAGGAAGCAGGAAAGTAGGACATACGGAATGAAAGATAGATAAAAAGCCCCAAGGCAAAATGTAGATGAGTAGAAACAGATTAAATTAAGTTAAAAGAGCTAGTGGGACAAGTATAAACTCAATCGAGCATTTATAATTAACAATAAGCCTCCGTATCTTTATTTGGGAGCTGGTTGGTGGCCCAAAGAAAATTCCAACTACAGATGAGGCACACTCACATTGCATTTCACTCAACATTTACTAATTTAAAAATTGATCTCACCTAAAATATACCTTTGGCAGTGGTGGCGCACACCTTTAATCCCAACACTCAGGAGGCAGAGGCAGGTGGATCTCTCTGTGAGTTTGAGGCCAGCCTGGTCTACACAGCGAGTTCCAGGACAAGCTCCAAAGCTACATACGGAAACCTTGTCTCAAAAAAGAAAACAAAGCAACAACAAAAAAAATACTTTTGCCTGGTTTACACAGTGAGTTCAGAACAGCAAGGACAATGTCTTACCAAAAAAAGTAATTTAAATATACCTTTGCCAAAACATCTAATATCTTGTTGAACCAATTATCTGTCTGTGACCTAACTAGGTTGGCACATAAAATTGACTATGATGCTGTCTCTGTTATCTCTTGATTAGAGGGAGTGATTTTTCCATATAAACTGTTCATCCGAGACATATAAGTCAATAGAATCCCACACCTTTTGACAGTTCCACAGAACTCATTCCTTTATCTGTAGACTCCAGCTCTTTTTGGTTTGTTTTTGGCTTTGATTTCTGTTTGTCTGGTTTTCATTTTTCGAGACAGGGTTTCTCTGTGTATCCCTGGCTATCCTGGAACTCACTCTGTAGACCAGGCTGGATCTCCCTGCCTCTGCCTCCCAAGTGCTGGGATTAAAGGTGTGCACCGCCACCAATACCACCCAGTAACAACTTTTTCTCTCTATTGTACACTGTCAGTTCTTCTTCTCCTGTCAGTGGTGTGCATGCAGACTTCTGGTTTGATTTTGTGAGCTGAGCATCAGGAATGCTCTCTGCTGAGCAGTGGCCAGCAGTGTTCCATTCTCCGTTAGGTGACACATGGCAGTTAATGCATCTATGGGTTGTTTTTATTGGCAGTTGATTTGTTCTGAGGTATTTGTTATGTTTTGGGTTTGGTATTCCTGGTATTTGATTCTACTGTGTTGAAAATGGTTCACATTTTATCTAATGCTGGAACAATTCTATGTGCCCAGTAGGTGTCAGTATATATCTATAACACAAATGCTCTTCGGTCACAATCTTCTCCCTTAAGAACAGGAATGTCAATACGGGTGGAGAGAAACCAGTGTCCCTGGCTTCCAGCAGCGCAATGAAGGTAGGGCTTGAGTGTTAGAATACTCTTACAATTGTTTAAATGGGTCAGAGGAAGGCAGAAAGAGATTCTGTCATTATCTGGCAGTAAATATGTGGTCTGTCACGGGATCCAAAGGGCACAGACCCTCAAGTGTCTGAGACTGGGGCTTTTTAACACAGGCCTTAGGGAGACACTTAAGACCCAAGCTCTATCGCTCTATTGTGAGGCATCAAATGCCTTTCTGAGTCTTACAAAGTCAGGAGCCACCTGGATCATGGTCACAGCCACCCGGATCATGGACACAGCCACCTGGACCACAGACACAGCTTCCTGGCCATTCTAATTTCTAAAATACAAAGCAGTTACTTTCTTCCTATGCTGGAGATCAAACCCAGAGCAAGCACATAACAGGATAACAGGATAACACCCCAATCCTTCAAAAAAAAAAAAAAGACCATCTCACTCTGGGATGCAGGCAGCCTCAAATCCATGGTCCTCCTGCCTCCACTTCCAGAGTGCTGGGAATAGAGGTGTGGGCCACCATGCCTGGTTTCTTTGAGGAACTTAACATGGACTAGAGTTGATGGCGCACACCTGGAACCTGAGCCTTATCTGTTATCCGCACGCTTAGGAGTCTGAGGCAGGAGGACTGAAAGTCCAGGGACAACCTGGGTTACAGAACAAGATTTTGCCTCAAATAAAAGCCTAACTTCACAATATAACCCATCTACAATTGTTTTTCCCTTACTTGGTTTTTCAAGACAAGGCTTCTCTATGTCGCTCTGGCTGTCCTGGAACTCACTCTGTAGACCAGGCTGGCCTTGAACTTAGAAATCTACCTACTTCTGCCTCCCACGTGCTGGGAATCAAAGGCGTGCACCACCCGCGCCTGGATGACATTGCTCCCCTACAGAGACTCCCTCCTGAGATGAGCTAACCTGCCTTTTCATTGTATATAGGAAACCTGAGCCGGGCGGTGGTGGCGCACGCCTTTAATCCCAGCACTCGGAAGGCAGAGGCAGGCGGATCTCTGTGAGTTCTAGGCCAGCCTGGTTTACAAGAGCTAGTTCCAGGACAGGCTCCAAAGCTACACAGAAACCTGAGTCCTCCTGCAACTGTGTCCAAGTGGGCTGAGTTGCCTGACTTCTGGCAAGTCTCCATCAGTGCCCAGCCCATCTGATCCCAGCTTTTCTGTATGCATGTCTGTCATTTCTCCATTGAATCACAAAGCTGCTGTGCAGGTTGCTTTAGTAGACCATAGACCAGGCTGACCTCAAACTCACAGAGATCTACCTGCTTCAGCCTCTTGAGTTTTTAGTGTATGAGAATATTTTCTGCTCTGGTTCATAATCCCTTTTAATATTTACTATATTGTTTATTTTTTGTATGTGTATGTGTGCATGTGTGTGTGTCTGTCATGTGCACATGCCCTCAGGCTCCTACAGAGGTCAGAAAGTGTTGGATCCTCTGGAACTGTAGGTACAGGTGGGTGTGAGCAGATGGTTGTGTTGGACACTGAACCAAACTCTTGTCTTCTGCAAAAGCAGCAAGAATTCTTTAACAACTGAGCCATCTCTTTAGCCCTATCTTATTCTTAAAGTAGAACTGAATAGATCTTTTGGTTTTTTTTTCTCTAAATAACAAATAAAGCAACCCAAGTGTTAGGCAGTCTACAGGTTACCTCATCAAGCAATAGTAAAATTGTCTAAGCGAAGTTGCGCTTTACTGGTTAACTATACAAAAGGAAGGACTTGAAAATTGGGTTGACTAGTTAATCAAAAGTTCACTGGGAGCCCAGCATGGTGGTGCACACCTTTAATCCCAGACACCTCTTCTAGCATTGACTCACCTGCATTCACACGCACATACCCACACACAGACAGAAATGCAGACTCGTAATTTTGTTGTTGTTCTTTTCCAAGACAGGGTTTCTTCGTGTAGCCCTGGATGTCTTGAAACTCTCTCCGTAGACCAGGCTGGCGTCAAATTCACAGAAATCTTCCTGCCTCTGTCTCCAGAATGCTGGGATTAAAGGTGTGCACCGTTACTGCCCAGCAAGACTGGTAAAATTTAAAAATTAAAATATTTTTTTAAAAACATGGTGTGGTGGTGCACACCTTTAATTCTTGCTCTGGGGAGGAGGCAGGGAGATCTCTGTGAGTTCAAGGCTATCCTGATCTACGTGTTGAGCTTCAGCACAGCCAGGGCTTTGTTGGGGAATCCTGCTTCAGAGAGAGACAGACAAACAGCGATTTTGAGGTGTCTGAAGATGGCAGAAAGGCAAGGGCACTTGCCATCAGGCCTGACCATCCAAGAGCTTGATCCACGGAGGAGGCACAGCAGAAAGAGATCCCATCGCTGCAAGCTGTCCGCTGGCCTCCACATGCCAGTCATGGCTCACACACACCTCCACCTCCCCCACATACACAACACAGAAAAGTGTACTTATTTATTTTGCGTATGTGTGTTTGTCCCTGGGTATATGTGTGTGCACAACACACATGCAGGAACCCGAGGGGGACCAGGAACACAGACTCGGGTCACCCCAAATACCATGTCCAGACTTAGTGTCAATTTCATGGTGTTTCTGTAGAAGAGAACAGAGAAATCCATACATCAAGAACCTTGTAAAACCAGTGGTGGAGACACCTCTACCGTAGGGCTGGCTCTCTTGTTGTCTGACTTCTCTGACTTCCTAATGATCTGCCGGTACACACCGAAACCAGCGACAAGGCTTTTAGTCCACGGCTGTGGGCAGCCATCGGCTATTTGGGGGTTGAAGAAAATTCAAGATGATTTGTTTCTGGTCCTGCAACAACTCCATCCAGCTCTCCTCCGCAAGCAAGAAAGTTTACTAAGCCAACGGGTCGAGGGTGAGGGGTGTGATGTCTCCCTTGGGTGTCGGTTGGGGGCGTAGTCTATGCAGATGAGGGTCGCGCAGGGGCTGCCGGGTCCGCACCGGCTGTGGAAACGCGAGCGATCTCTAGGATCTCTAGTGGAGGGAAAGGAAGGAAGCGCGGGTCCGCGGGTGGTAGCGGGGCGAAAGAATTGGGTGAGTGTCCGGGGAGACCGTGGAATAGCTACGGCTCAGTGACCGTGTGTTAAGAGCGCAGGGCCGGTGGGGCTGAGTGGGGGCTGCAAACGAGGAAAGCATACTTACCCGGCAGGGGAGATACCGTGATCACGAAGGTGGTCTTCGCAAAGCGAGGCTCACACATTGTACTTGGGGTGTGCTGACCTCTGCGGTTTCCCCAAACGCGGGAAGCTCGACTGTATAACTTCTGTTAGTGGGGGATTGCGTTCGCTCTCTTCCCTGGCATTTTCGGTAAGAAATGGCAGGCTGGTTAGGTGCTTTACATATACTAAAAGTACGTATCTGCTTTTGCATACTGTGAAACAGTTTGAAGCTCAGAAGATTTATATAGAACCCTTTTTGTTACTTTACATGGAAAAAGCTGGACAGTTAGGCTGTGTATGATATAAACTGGAATGTTTTAGGAACTTGAGATTTTGTTAAATTTGCTCAACAGTCAAGAAAATTAAGACGTTGATTTGTCTTAGAAATGATAACTTAGGAGTTTTACTCCATGCGAACCATATTTCAATAACTACTAGCAAGACAAGTCAAATGGTCAGTTGAGCACATGGAAATTGTGCTAGCTTGCTAAGTTTATGTCAACTTGACAAAAGGTTTGAGAAAATACGTTCATCAGATTGGGCTGTGGGGAAGCCTGTGGAGTTGTTAATGACTGGTGTGGGGTGGTGCCACCTCTAGGCAGGTGGTCCTGAGTAAGAAAGCAGGCTGAGCAAATCTTGAATAAGCAGAAATATGCTTTATTTTTCCATATAAATACTGTGCACTATCAGCAGAAGGGTAGACAGATCCTAAAACAGGTTGATGGAGAGTTCTCAATCAATAGAGGCCTACATGGAGAATCAACATAGGTCTCCGTGGAGAACAGGGTTTGGTTTCTGGGTTTTTTTCCCCATGATAATGCTATTTTTATTTCCATGTTAGCAAAACAGATATTTGGTAATATTTTACACTTGACTTTAGTGCTCCCAGAGTCCTCTGTTTCTTTTAGCCTCTATGTATGGCCTATCTGGTGGCAAAGGCCAGTAGGATTTGCTGAAGGAGGCAGAGGCAGGAGCGTCTGGAGTTGAGATGCCTGTTGACATCTCTCTCGGTGACATGGGAGTTGAGCGCTGGCATCTCAAACTTTTTCTATCTTTCTGATTTGTTTTTCTTTTGGATTTTCGAGACAGGGTTTCTTTGTAGCTTTTGGAGCCTGTCCTGGCACTAGCTCTTGTAGACCAGGCTGGCCTTGAACTCACAGAGATCYGCCTGCCTCTGCCTCCCGAGTGCTGGGATTAAAGGTGTGTGCCACCACCGTCCAGTTTATCTTTCTGATTCTGAAAAGTTTCAGATTATAAAAATTATCCCCTGACTTCCAAAGGATCATTCCCTATGCCCTTTATCTTAAGTATAGGAATTTAAAAATTAACCTTTTGCCCTATTCAGACTTCATTTGTCTTCATTCACTGATCTCATTGTTTTCTTACCACCCAGAACCTCATTCAGTCTGAGCCTCCTCTGTATCTTCCTGTAAATTAGCACGGAGGTTTGTGTAGCGTGTATATTCCTAGGAACTTCTTCAGTTTCTAGTAAGCATTCTGCATGGCTGTGAGGATGCTCACCCCTCAGAGATGGGTGGGAATGGGGGTAGAGACTCACATTTATTGAATGATATATATTTATTAAATTCTTGAGGCAAATTTACATATCACAAAATCTGTTCGTTTAGTTCTGTAACTGAGGCTTCGTTGATAAGTATTCCAGAATATAAGCAGCTTGAGTAAATTGCCAACTACTGTGTAGTTTGTAAGTGCATAATCAGGATTTATCCAGGATTGTATCCCCCCCCACAGAAACTGGACTTGAACTCCTGATACAGAAGAGAAACACCAGCACACCCAGCTATGAGATGGCTTTTATTTCTATCTCTAGGGAAAGTCCATTAAATTAATGTTTGTTTTTCAACAAATATATATAAATACATATGGAATGTTTTCTGTGACAGACATGTGTGTAAACACGCAGGTTATGAGGTAAACACGGCAGCCCTTCTTTTGAAACAAAGATACTTGGCACTATGTAAACATCTCATTGTCATTGTGATGTATTATTCATTACTTGACAACTAAGAATAAACAATAAGCCTAAATAATGGTGCCCAGAATAATGAATAGGTCCTAGCCAAGACTCAGAGAGTACCTCAAAGTCAGACCAATGAGACACACAGCAATACTAAAGAACAGTATTATATCGGGAGTGTCCACAAGCGGCAGAGGGTGTTGTCTTGGACACACCTCACAACTGACCTGGAAATGTGCCTACCTCTGCAAGGTCACAGTCTGGAAGCGACACTAAGGATGGGGGACCGGGGCGTTAACCAGGGTGAGAAAGGCGGACCTTGGAGAACTAGGAACCCCCACATCTTAAAGGAATCTGAAGGATGCAGGAACTGAGACAGCCAGGATAGAAAGCTGCATCAATGTTTGGGCCCTGAACTGATTGATCCAAGCTTCCCTCTCTCCACGATGCACCTGGCGCTCTTGCAGTCCTGGGCGCTCATTCTCCTTGAGTTTCTGTGAGAATCTAAGATGCTGCTACTGTCGTTCTTGGAGCATTTTCCATCGAGTGTGGAGATCTTTGTCCCCACAATCCCTTCGTTCGTGAACTCTAACTTTGAGCAAAGGCTTTAACTGGAGTCTAGATTGACCCTGGAAGCTGTTGATTTTCTGGCTCTGTTCCCTAGAACCAGCAAGGGGAAGGACAGAGGTCCATCCAAGCGGCTCCTCTCTGGAGCAGAACTGCATACAGCTCATCACCAAGTCTACGGAACATGAAGGGCCAAGTGTTGAACGTGGATGCCTCTGTGTGAGATCCCTGAGCCCACCTCCCTTCCGGCTTAGGTAGCAGAATGGGCATCTGCCACCTGTCTTGTCTTTGTTGGACCCCAAAGGACCTAGACGGGACCGAAGACAAGACCTCTCTAGGTGGAAGCGGGTGTGGGGAGACAAACTAAAGAGGGTGGGAGAGAAAAGTCCCTCCAGATTTCTCCATTTAAAGCTACCAGGAAGTCTCTTTGGGTACAGAGGAAGACAGGCCGCGCTCTCCCAAGGAAAACAGGATTGGAGAAACTGGAATGAGATGGATAGATTGATTAATCTCAGCTCAGCCTCTCCCTCTTCTGGCAGCAGTTGCTGTAAGGTGAACTGTACTGGGTTAAAATTCTCATTTTATTCATAACCAGTTGAACAGGAAAATGACAAAAAAGTAAATCAAAACAAGCAAACAAAAGGTGCTTCCAATCTTGTAAAGAGTAAATTAAAGCTGTCATCCGAAAAAGAACCTCAAGACCAATTAAGTTCTGAAGTCGGCCTTAGGGATCCCAAAGTCTCCCAGTGACCTGGAGGTAGGATCCTCAAACCAGTACAATGCAGGCTGCAGACGCCTGGCTTGACCTGGCCTGATGTTTGGCATTAAAATATATATCTTAACTTGTAAGGTGATTGATTGAGTACTGGATTTTGAGTTGCACTGACTGAATGACCGCAACCGGAACCCGAGTAGCCCCCTCTGGGTCGCTAGGTGGAGGCACTAAAAGCTAAATTCGGATTTGAGAGGAGAGAGTGTGGGGTCAGGCCACTGAGTCAGGGGAGAGAGCAGGGCCAGAGGAAGACTCCTACAGCTTCTGGGTGGAATGGACGCATCGATCTTAGTTCAAGGGTCAAGAACATTGATTGATTGCTGGCGCCATGTAAAACAAATGAATGAATGAATAAATAAATAGATAGATAGATAAATAAAGCCACCCTGTAGCCTCGGGCTTCCCAGGAGCGGGAGATGGCGAAGTGCCCAGAAGCTGCGACACACCCAAATAAATGCCCGGGCTCCACAGCTTCTGAGAGCTTCCGAGTCCACCCGGAGAATAACACCTATTTATAGTCCATGAACGTGAACCCTGATGAGCCGCCGCATTCCGACCCACAGTGTGCGGCCCCCAGGGCCTACGCCCTCGGCGTGGGCAGACTTTGAAGACAGAGCTACTGGTAGGCTGCTGTCTGCCTGTCTGAGGGATTGCTGGTGTGCGCAGGGCTGCTTCCGTTAAAATTTAAAATGTCTAATCCTGCCTTGAAAAAAAACAAACAAAAAATTTGAAATGCCTTTGGATTTCATCTGTTAGAAACTGATGGAGATAGCCTGTGCACTATTTTCACGAAGTCTTTTAAGGACTGTTCTCATGCGCAGTTTCCGTAGTGTAGTGGTTATCACGTTCGCCTCACACGCGAAAGGTCCCCGGTTCGAAACCGGGCGGAAACAAGCGGTTATTTTTAACAGGCTTTTAAACTGAATTTGCAACCCTTTCATATAGTGAACAATACACAAAAAGCTGGCCCACCACAGTAGGGAAAAGCCCCCGCTAGGCTCTTTCTTGTGCTACTTCTAACTAAGTATTGGATGTTTTGTGGCGCCTTCAAGTGTCCCTAAAGGAAGAAAACCGCGAGAGCTGTCGCTCCCTCCCTGGGGTGCTCTTCCTTATTGGGAATAGGAACCACAGCTAGAGTAAAAGAAGCCATTGCAGTTGTTTAAAGTGTAGGCTTTGGTATTTTGTTATGATAACCTGAGCTGAAAATCCTCTGTTCCCTATAAAACCCGCTGGTGTGGCCCTATGGAAAGTTCGGGTCTCCAGTGGATTTCGGTACTGCTGAGAGGCTAAGACTGGGCCTGAGAAGAGGAAGGACGCCGATGTTGGTGCACAGGTGGGGTAAGCAGATGAAATGGTGCAGGAGCTTAGCGTCCCGAGCCTCAGCTAAAAGGTTTGCTTGTCTGGACAGTGCGACGTCACGAGAATGTCATGGCAGTCTCCTGCACAGAGCGACCTGAAGCTATAATGACATTCGGATTGGAGGGAGAGTCGTGATCTTCAGGGAACATGACGATAGACGAGGCTATAAAAGTGTCCCCAAGAGCTCTCCTACTTACCTGGCTGGGGAAATACCACAATCAACAAGGTTGTTCTCCTCGGCGAAACCCACACCTCTGTACTCCAGAGGTACTGATCCATGCGGCTTCACCACATACGGGAATTTCGGCTGCATAATTTAAGGTATTGGCGGACTGCAACAATACACTTTGAAGATCCACTCTGGCTGTGCTTCCCCCACCCCAAACCAACTTGGTCAGGTATTGTCAGGTCTGTGTGGCTGACTTGGGGGTTGAGGGGAGCGGGGAGTGGCGCTGCTCTGCAGGCTTCTGTCATGTCAGGTCAGGTCGTTCTAGCTCTGGTCCAGTAGGGTGCAGCAAAGTACTGCCTGGAAAAATCTGGGCGCACCGTGATCTCCCCAGTTCTGTTCTGAAAAACTTTTGTGTGCTGTGCGAGTGAGTTTAGTCCCAAGTGTCTATTCAAAGGTCTGTAGACTGGCCCATGGCCCAGTGCACCAAACTGAGGCACTCACCCAGTGTGGGGGTCTCCATTCTGCGGGCTCTGGCTGCTGGTACCAGAAGACAAGGCGCACGCTAGTCTGGGCATACTGGTTCATTCCCTTAGTTCTAGCACTCGGGAAGCAGTGTCGGTGAGTTCAAAGTTAACCAAAAGAAAACAAACAAACAAAACCTACACTGGGCATCTCAGCTTTTTCCCATGTCTCTCCTCATTTTTTATAGTCTCCCGACTTCAAGCCCGATACCACTTAATGAGGCTGTTTTCTTCCTTCCTTTCTTCCTTCTCACCACCGCATCCTCAACCCCCTTCTTGTGCTCTTCTTTATGACACAGAAGAGTGAAGCATGCACAGTCTCTTAAGAGTGCTCCCTTCTCCCCGCTCTCTATTCAGAAGCCAGAACAAGAGAGCTGGTGCAATACTTGTTGCTATTTTCTACTTAAAGGAGACACACAGAGAAAATCCAAGGTTTCTCCCCACCAGAACCCTGACATGCACACACGCGCACACGCGCACACACGCGCACGCGCACACACGTGCACGCGCGCGCACACACACCCTCCGGCCCTCCAGCCCTATTCGGAAGCAGCCAGTGGTGTGGCGGGAGCTGGAAAAAGGCGAGAGGGTTAAAGGGGAGTCGTGAAAAGATGGGGGGAAGTAGGTCAGAGGCACCGACCAGGTTCAGAGAAATGAGTTCGGATGGGAAGAAAAGGGGGACACCAGAGAAAATTGAGGCTCTGCAGCTATACCATAGTAAAGCAGATTTTTTTAAAGTATAAATTAAGCCCGGTGGTGGTGGCACACACCTTAATCCCAGCACTCGGGAGGCAGAGGCAGGTGGATCTCTGTGAGTTCGAGG
>LOJH01034221.1:0-16088 GCA_001685095.1 Ellobius talpinus
GATCAAGTGCACCTGCTGGGGCGGCCCTTCCTGTCTGCTTAGGGTTCGGATACTAAATAAATAGGGCATTTGTTTTCAGGAAAGAAAGGGGAGAGGTGGCTAGGAGGCCCAAGAGGCAAATGGCTCTGGGAGAGGAGAAATGGAGCTTCTGAAACCGTCCTTTCTCTACATCACTGCAAAAAGAGAATGGGCCTTGGAAAGATGGGGTTATTAAACACTTTTAATAGCCCATTTAGGAAAGACTTGGAGGCGAAATTAGCTTCCCACCCCACTAATCCCCTTATCCGTAAAGCCACCCACAAAGGTAAGCTGGACAGATCAGAATTTTTGTGGGCTCTTTTTCTCCCTTTATTCAAAATAACATTTTGCAGGTTGGGATGAGCATATGTTTCTGCCAAGCCCAAATACATTTTGTGTGGGAGTCTATGAAATAACTTTTGTGAGCCAAGACTTTGAAACAATCGTGCCCCCCCCCCCAGTTGAGCCGTTGCATTTTCCCAGCTAGCTAGGAGAAAGTTGTCTTGGGAAAATAAAACTGTTGGTAAACCATGGTTCCAGAATGGTACTTTCTTTACAACCCCGAGCTTGCAATCGATCATCGCCGGGGCCTAACAGAACTGACTCGGCTTTCATATGTTTATAGTGGGCAGTGTTTTATGCCTCGGATATGCCACATCAACCATGCAAAACAGTGTGTTCTTTCTGTTCGCTTCCTGTATCTACACCGCAGTGATTTTTGTTTAAAAGAAAGGTCACGATTATTTTCCATTATGATGGAATGGAAACATTCTAGACATCTGAGAAACAGATCTTTAAAACCCAGTACTGCGTTGGGAGACGCAGCGAAGAGTTCACGTCAAAGTGCAATTGAATCTATTTAACCAGACCAGCTTTAACCGATCCAATAAACCACCAGCTTGCTCCTGGGTCAGAAGGGCCACCGTGCCTCTCTGAGCCCCAAATCCTGTGTTTTTTTGTTGCCCTGCCATCAAATAAACCTGTTTCATCTTGTTAAGTGACTGGCTCATTTGTTAGGGTTGACTTTTCCCTGGTGCCACAATCACACTGTAAATTTCCCTAATCCCTCTCTAGAAGTACAGAGAAATTCTAGAATCGTGAAATTCTGAGTCAGGAGGACCCTCCAAGTAAACAGAGGATTAGAAAAGTTAAGTGGCGCCCTGTCTGGCTTGGGGGCTAGCACCACCCTGCAGGATGCCCTGCTGGTGAACCAGAGGTCTCTCTCCATCTCCAACCCCTCTGGAGTCACTGAAAAGGGGGCCAGCAACAGCATCTCAAGAAAATTAATGTGATAGAAGAAGGATTATGGATGATGAATGTAGGTACTAAAACCAGTTTAGAGATCGTGGGCGAGCCAGGGAAAGTGCAGAAAGGCTGTCAAAAAGAATCCAAAAACCACATCAAGGAAGTGCCCATGGGAAAAAGCCACGCCCACATGTTGATGGGGTGATGAACAGAAGTGTACAGAATGGCCTACAAGAGACTCTTCCTGCTCTGCCTGGGGAAGAAAACATGGTATGCATCCTCCTGGGGGTGAACTAGTGGAGGGCATGGCCACGTGAAGGTGGACCATCTGCTTCCATACGAGCCTTGTTCCAGGAGTGTGGTGAGAAGGCCGGGGCCTGGCCACACCAAGGTTGCTTCAGCTACTATGGGATGCAACATTGTACAACTGGTCAGACCTCAGATAGGCAGAACCCCAGCGGCACAAACACAGGTAGACAATTGAAGCCCTCTGATCCTCAGGTTGGGGCCCACCCATGATGCATGCCCCCTTCCCGATAAGGATCTGTTGTTCCAGTTAGGTGGGATTTGGACGTGCAGCACAGTTTGATGACTCCTCCTATTCTGTGAAGTGTAAGGCAAGCATGTGTTTTCCAGCGTTCCAGATGGTGAATTTTCACGTAAGAAATGAATCTTGCTCATTGTTTCTTAGAAATACCCATGGATTAGAAATGTCTGGTCACTCCAATGTAATGAAAATAAATTCTCAATTGGCCGCTCTTCAAGGCCAGTTGAAGCTCATATGTTACTGTCATTATGCCTGATCACCATAGAAATGACGGAATAGTAGGGGAGGTTTATTACTTCCCCTTAAAGTATTACTAATACTTCAATACTTCAGGGATTTCCCATTCTTTTTGTCTTGGTTTTGCCTTTTTAATGAAACTGGACAGCACAGACAAAGGTCTAATCTTTTGAGTGGGTGGATTTTGTCCCAGTGTTTCCCAAAGACCATGTTCTGAGTCACTGTATCCTCGACCTTGCAAAGCCTGGACTCTAACTTCATTCTGTGATGTCTGGTTAGTTGGCTGTGCACACACATGTGTGTCTACTCCTTACTAAGTTCAAAGACTGACAAAGGACCCAGTTCAAAGCTGGCCTCCTTTCACAGAGCAGTAAGCACACATCGTTGGTAACCTGGCCAAGAGAGACACATTCTCTTAGGCTTATTGTCTGTTCATTAATGGAATCTGCACACAATGGAGGGTTATTTCCTCACAAGTAATCCACCTCTGATGAATAATGATACCTGCATTGTGGGTCGCTGCCCAGATAGTGAGTATCCTCTGGTCAGAGTTACCTGTAACTATCATCTGTTTCCCCATTCAATGAAACGTTTCTTACAGAGATGAGAAGCTTTATTAAAATGTTCAAGAAATGAGTAAGAAATTAGCCTACAAACTAAAAGGGGGCAACATTTAAGCAGGATACCCATAAGCCATTTAAAGCATAATTTATGGGTATACAAACATTTTTGACAATTAGTGACTGTCTCCCACTGGTTGCAAATTCTTTCTTAAGATAATTTCACTGTCTCTACACAACTTACGCTAAAGCACGAATTATTCTCTTTCTTGGTGTGTTTAGAGTTTTCCAGGATTTTGGCACAAGCCTCTGAAAACAGTATCCCAATATCTGCCCTATTCTACTTATTGTGTGTGCATGTCTCTGCTGGGAAGGCAGAGGGCAGCAGAATGGAAAGCCTGAAAGCCTAAATTCTTTGTCCCTACTATTTTCTTCTCACCATAGTCAATTCAATCCCCATGGATTGAGCATCTGCAATGTGATGGAAATTGAGTCAGGTGGATAGCCTTTGCCCTGCTAAAGCTTACATCTACCTGGGTCTCCCATCTGAGCACAGAAATTTCTTGTGTAACATATTAAATACTGTTAGTACTTAGCCTCAAAAGTCTAGATATTTTCATAAGAAAAAAAAGGTGAACATTTTTATGATGTTTCGTCCAACTCTGTGGGCCTGCATTATAATTCCCTAAATCCAGAAGACTGACTTGTTTATGATACCAGCAGCCAATGGCAACCATGAGTTTAAATCTAGATTGTGCCGTACAAGGCACTCCCATAGATCTTGTCTTAAAAGCATCCTTGGCACACCTTAGTTGGTGATAATGTCATCTATATCAGTGTGAGGGTCCACAGGTGTGAGTCCTGTTCCACCTTGATTCAAAGGTCAGAGAGTTTGGGTTATTTTCACTCTTTCAGAGTTGATGACAACTGGTGTGGCCACTAACAATACACCCTGACCCAGGGTGTGGTTACTTGGTGTGTTAGACATTAAGATGGCCTATAGAGGTGATCTGCTCCACCTTGACCAAAGGTCAGAAAATTCAAGCCTATTCCTGCTCCTTTATTTTAAAACAGGTTTGACCCAGGGAGTGGCTGCCTACAGGATACTTGGTCTAAGGTGTATTCACTGCATATTCTGCCCAAAACATCAAATGTTTAACTCAGGAAATAGTGGCTTGATATCTCAAGTACTGAAGCAAGTCACTGTTCTGGTTGTGTCATGTTAAAGCAGTGTTTTGCCTTCTTCCCCCCTTTTTGGACTGGGGTGTGTACGTGTATGGAAAATAAATGTGGGCAGATTCAGTATCCACTGAGTTGCCCTCCTGGTGCTGTCCTATGCCTTTTATTTCTTTCATATCTCTGTTCCTTCTACCTAAATTTTCTAATTCACATGCCCCTACCCTAGAGCATAGGCACCCCCCTGAGGCTGGATCCTGACATATCAGTTATTACCTGTTGATAAAATGCACAAGACTTAAGTGACTTAAGGAAGTTTATTCTAGCTTCCAGTTCCAAAAAGGTAATCCACAGTGGTAAGGGAGTCTTGGAAGCAGGCAGCCAAAGTAGGAAGTGGAGAGATCACATTTTCAACATAGGACTGAAGGTGGGATGGGGCTCTGAACTCTCAAAGTCAGCCCCCAGTGATGTACTTCCTCCAACAAGGTTCCACTTCCTAAAGGTTCCGTGATGCCCCTAACAGCACCACCATCTGAGGACCAAGTGTTCAAATACATGAGCCTATAGGGCATGTTTCTCATTTATACCACCACACCGTCTACACTGATATTTTTTCACATGAACATGTGTATACTGAGCATGTACATTTTTCATACTGGATGTCAAATAACAAGTTTTATGGTGTCTTTTGGAAACATCAAGTAAATGGTGATATATTTATATGTGCCTATAAATTGTCTGGAAATTGGGAATTGATAGATGCTCTGGGAATCCTTATAGAGCCTTAAAGACATCACTGTGGCCCAAAGGGATTGACAAGCAAGCCCAGGACCAGTAGGCGCAAGAAATTATGGCCAAAGTGTATCACAGCTTCAAAGGAATGCAAAGATGGATTTAAAAATGGCTGTTAGGAAGAACTCCAGGAATTCATATCTTCAAGGCAGTACTCTCAAAACTGCATATCGGGTCCTACTACTTGTACCTTTGTCAAGAAACCCAACTAAAACTGTTTGTCACTTGGAGACAGAAAGGACACACATACAAAAATGTCAGAGACCCCATAATTCCTTCAGTGACTCATGTTCCTCTTCTGTCCCTGTCTGTCATCCTCAATATGAGGATTTTTACCCTGTGCTCACAAGATGGCTGCTTTAACTACATGTGTTTTACTTCTGTATTCTTAGAGGCAGAAGCAAGGGTATGAGTGTGTGTATGTGTTATCAGTTTGTCCCTTTTGATAGAAAAATATTGCTTTGTGTGGGGCTTGGAGCAGAATAGCTTTGCATACAAATCGTGGGCAAAATTTTCTCGTATGACCCTGGCCAGTAAAGAATCTGGGAGGTGAGGACCTTGAACTGGGTGCATATTTGTCCTAAATGACTCCGTGTTTTCCTAATAAGATAATGAGTGCTGATAAAGATCCAGTAACGACTGGTTCCAAATCACTCAAGTGTTCCTGTCACACAAACTAAGGAGGGGAAATTGCCTCACCTTGCATTCAGCTTAGCATTGTTGCAAAATGTGAAATGCCAAAGGATCTTCCTCCTCTGTGTCTCAGCATCCTTCCTTGGGTAAAGAGATATCAAGTGACCTGAACATGTCAACAGCTTGTCAGGAGACTCAAGAGTACACTAACTAAATGCATGCCTATGTTTTATATGAAGCTTAGATGAGTACTTTTGTTTGCAAGATTATCAGCAATTTCCCCATGTTTCTCTAGATGAACACATTGTTCTAGTACTCTCTTAGTAAAGTGAGATTAGTTTTTGAAGAATCACCTGCCGACTTGTGGCGTGATCAGAGCACCCAAGCACACCCAAGCCTCCTTCAGGATCTTTCTCTCATATGATGATGTTACATGTCTAAAGACGTTTGCGTCCCTCCTTGATGTGGGGGTGGATAGGTTGGTTTGCATGAATGAGCATAGTTAATGTGATGGTCTGTGTGAATTGTCCACTTGCCAGGATCTAGAATCAACTGGAAGACAGACTTCTGGGCATACCTATGAAGACTCATCTGTTCATTAGTCAGTTGACATGAGAGGACCCACCTTGAGTATGGGTGCCCTGGAAAGAGGATCCTAGACCCCATAAAATAGAGAGGGCATTCTGAGAACCACCATGCAGGTGTGGATTGCTCTCTACTCTTCGCTGCAGATTAGATGTGACCAGCTACTGCAACTTCCTGCCGCCTTGACAGTCCTTCCATGACAGATTATATCTTGATCTGTGAGCTAAAATAATCGCTTTCTCTATTAAGCTGCTTCTGCTGAGGTATTTTTTAATCACAGCAACAGGAAAAGAAAAGAAAACAAGTAAACAGTGCTTTAAACTATGAGGTAGGCATGAACCTGGCTAATCCCAGGCTTCTGCTGTGCCCAACAAGAGAAGAATGAGGTGGGAAAAAAAACATTTTTACTGCCATATATCTGTCTCATTAAAAATAATTAATTGTGAGACCAGAGAAATAGCTTAGAGGTTAAGGGCATTGAGTTCAGAGGTCCTAGGTTCAGTTTCCAGCAGTCAAAGAGCCTATAACTTGTAACGCCAGATTTAAAAAATGTGATGCCCTCTGCTGGCTCCCACGGGCACTGAACAACATAGTACATAGACTTTGGCACACATGCACACATTCAATAAATAAATAAAATTATTTTTAAAACATTCTACTTAAAAGAAAATTATTTATCAAGTTCCATACTTCTATCAATTGTCGGAAGAAGACAGAAGTTTTACTCCAGCTGACTCTTGGTTTTAATCACTCTTTACCTACTGTAAAGCCACTCAGCCATTCAGCAATATCTCAACCAGAGCAGAAGAGAAAGACAAAACCTCAAACCAGGCGCCTTAATTATGTTATTAGCTACAGTTAAGGGTTTGCTGAGGGAGGAAACTGGAGCTATTTGTAAAATGAGGTGTGTGCTTGTCTCTGGGTTTCAATTATCCGTGCTATTTCTCGTCCCTACAGCCATGGATAATTGAGACTTGGATGATCTCAAACTATCATTTTTGAAAATGATTTGGTTAGTATCCATCAGAAATCATCATTAGCGTCAGAAATCATTCAGCTCCACTTTTGTACAAGGCATTGGACTAGCGGTAGCAGTGGGGGCATTTGGGAACAGCGAAACCACAGCAGCCACCTTCCAGACACACATCTTAGAAAATCCGAGTAAGGAGTACATCTGTGTACAGCCTCCAATGTGATGGGAGAAGAGACTACACACATTTTCTTCCTCAATAGTTAGATCCGATGCTTAGGAGTCTGGCTGAAGGCATCAGCAGATGCGTATCATCGCATCCAGTTATCCCAAAAGGGAAGCTTGAATGTTCAATTTACACAAATGTGTTGACTTAGGCTTTGCAAATAAAGGACTTTTATTTTTAAACATCTCACACCATGCTCCGCATTAGGTCCAGCTCTCAGACTCTCTTTGATTGGGGTGCAAAGACTCAGAGCTGCCAATTACTATGTGACCTTAGGCAAGTTACTCACTTAACCTTTCTGAGCTTCCCTTCCTTGATCTTGAAAGTGGGGATAAAATCTACTCCACAAAGCTGTTGTGGAGAAGGAAAAAGGGACCATGTTGGAGAAAAAAAACACATTTTATAAAATGTAACGTGTTACACTTCTAAAGGTATTTATTAATTCATTCAAAGGAGATATTAAAGAATCTTTACCCAATGTTGATGAGCATTGAGCATCTAAGTGTCCTTGAAGACAATAATTTAGGTGAAGTATCACACAGCCTCTAACACCAATCAATGTGGCTAGGTAACTGGGAAAATCACTGGTTTTGAAAAGAAAGCTGAGGTCATAAAAAGTACTCACCTGCTTCAGGAATCTTGCTCAGGGTAGTCCTGCTTTAGAAGTACTTACAAGCCATTTTCCAGGATTGCTAAATTAAACTACCCTCAGTCCTTGGAGAGAGCACACAGTCAAACAGACATGGCCACCACCCCTTTAGTGAATATAAGGTACTACTGATGTGTGCACTTTCCCTTCCAGAAGGTGGTACACTACAGTTAAAAAGAGATATGGATATATTTGTTGCAAATTGCCACCACCCAAATCTACTACTGTGCCTGTATTCGTAACCTAAGTTTTAACTTTGCCCCACTCAAAAGACCTAACAATGGAAATCTTGTGTAATTCTCACCTAATAAATAGCTGTATTAAACCATCTTTCTTCCAGTCGCTGATTATTAATGGACAGGGTCTCTCTGGTATCCAGCCAGTCTTTGCATCAAATGTATACAACTTTCACATAACTTGATGGAAGGTTTTGGCTCAACTCTGGTAAGCTTGGGTGGTTGGCTCGTACTAAATAAAATCAGCACCGTAATACTGTGAAGCAATTTTTTTTAATGCATGCTTCCAAATATTTGTGGGAAATTTCCAAGACGAGTTTTGAGCTGAGGGTCTCCGAGAGGAAAAGGTATCATCAGTGTCTCTCCTGGGCTAATTGAGCCAAGTGGATTCCACAACTCTCCCAATCAGTATATTAAGCAGATGTGATCTTCGTCCACCTAGTAAGTTGTGTTAGACCTTTCAACACTTGCAGTCTTTTTATCACTCAGCTGCCAAGTTCCCTGGGGTAATCACAGACAGCTTGTCAATTTAATTGCAAAGAAGCAGGCTTTCTTGTGACCATTCCAATTTTAGCTGCTACTTTAAATTGTACATGAGCTTTCTTCCATGCTGTCTGCCCTTTAAAGAGCGTGGACCTCTGCAGGCCTCTTACTGGTGATGGGAAAAGCAAGGCAGAAACCAGGTTTGCTGATGGAGCCTCATGCATGGCTTTAAGTTGCTGCTTCAGCACAGGAAGCTTTTCCTTTAGCCCTGTATGTTGTCATTCCACGCCGGTGCTAAATGGTGTTTTTCCTTTCAAATGTTCCACTTTTGTGCACATCTCCCTCCTTTCTGGGTAATAGAGGATTCATGGGCCATCTGGATGCTGAAACATCTGGACACTGAGTTTCTGTGGAGGAGAGTCAAAGGGAAGAGACAATCAATGGCAGTGGTGTCTCCAGAGAGACTTAAATCAGGGATGGTATTTCGGGTGTGTTGCTTTGGGAAAGTTGACACAAAAAGTAAAAGAAAATTAAAATCACACAAACCCAGTGTTCCAGAAACATGGAGAGTAGATAAAAGAAAATAGAATTTTTAGATATTAATCAAGGTCAGTCTCTGCTGTGTACCAATCCTAGGACCTTTGTGTTCTTCAATGTTGTGAATTTAGGGTTTGCCGTATTTGGATGCACTCTGAGATTTAATTGCTAGGCTCAAATGACTTGAGCACAACACGGTTCACCTTAACTGTGAACATTCAGTTTAACATTTTTATTTTCAAACACGGGCTTAGTGGCACAGACCTGTCATTCTAACTCCTTAGTGGGGCTGAGGCAGGAAGAGCACAAGTTCAAGGCCACCCTGGGCTTATAAAATGACTTCAAGACAAGCCAATACAACTTAGCAAGGTACTGACTCAAAATAAAAAGTGGGGAAAAGGTAAATGAAAAAGGAGTTGGAGACGCAGCGCAATGCCTAGCAGGTATGCGGCCTCCGAGTTCAGTCCCCAGAGGTGAAAAATCACTTCCGTTAAGTACCAATTATGCCTTTAATGCCAGCACTCGGAAAGCAGATGCAAGCGGTTCTCTATGAGTTCAAGGCCTGCCTGTTCTACAGAGTGAGTTCCAGGGCAGCCAAGGCTACAATGAGAACCCCGTCTCGAAAAAAATCAAACCAAATAATAATAATAATATTAAATAAATAAGTACTTGTTCTGTGTAGTTCATAACACTCTCAGACTGAGGAAGTCCGTAATTTCACCTTGTTCAAAACTATAGATGGGATGCCATGATTTGTTCTTAGTTAACCACAGGAGGAAATGACTACAAAGACATAAGCAGTGTTTGCCAGACCAGTTAAAGGTTGCAACTATGAATCAGAAAGGGTCTCATTAACTTGGACAACATTCTCACGCCCAAACCCCCAAAACCTTGGCTTTTAAATGTCTGTATGCACGCGTGTGGGCTCGCACACGCGTGCATGTACTGGGAGGGGAGCTGGCAGCATGCATACATGCTTGCATAAAGATCTGCCCGCCCCAAGGTTGCTCTAAAAAAACGTAAAGGACTACTCCTTCCAGGCCATCCATCTCGCTGTCGGGCTGCACGCCACAGGACTACACAGTTCAGGAGAGTCCACTCAGGCGTGGGCCTAGGCCTTATTTACCACCCTCAGCCCATCCTTGCTGATCCACCATTTTCCCTGAACTCCAGAACTGCAGAACCAGAACAAAGGTCAATTGCCCTGCCTGCTCAGCGAGTCCGTGCTCTCCCCCACAGTCTCTAGGCTCCTCAAGTCTGCAAAGGCTCTGGAATCGGACCTGCTCGCATGCTCTGATTTGTTTGTATCTTATACTAGTTCAAAGTTTTATTTCCTATCATGGTATTTACTCGGGTAAAGGGCTTTTAATTAGCAATCTTCCCTACCCACCCTCCACAAAAATAATTGAAGTAGTTGCAGAATGCTTTTAAGAGGTATATTTGAAGCCACAGACTTGTAGAGTTTTCCTGAAGTCTGTGTATATGAAACTCTCCCTTATTCTTTCTGTGTAACCTGACTTCTTCAGAACCAGAATAGTTAAGACAAAAGACTCCAATAGTATAGTTTGATATAGCAGCTCCTTTTAATTAGACATACCTACATTTAAATCTAATAATTTTCTGAAATAAGGAAGGAGACGACAGCCTCTGGTTCCTGTCCGTTCACTGTGCCCCTAATTTCCTCTAACTCTTTCTTCAGAGAGCCCTACAATGAAGCAGAATATTAGCGTTCACTTGCATGATATCAACCTTGTATGAAGAGAATGAATAAGAAATGAAGCTCTTAGCTATGATAAATTCCAGATTAGCCATTTTCATTTATAAAACTGTTTATTTTACTGTGTCAGCTTGAAGGTCAATCTAACTTTAAATTGCACATTGCAGAATTTCAACAAAGATCTGAGACCCATCCCTGCTTCCCGTAAGACTAAAGGTGAAAAGCTCATTCTTAACTGAAATATTAGTCTGGGCTTAAGAAATGGACCAGATCATAGTGATACAAAACACTTTGAAGTTGAAACACCAGGGCCTGGGCAGGGACATGATGACATCTGGATGGTTGTGCATTAATTGAGGACAGTAATCCAAGACAAAAAGGAATAATAAGTTCTAGGGGGGCACGGTCATCCTCTAGGAACTGTAATCACTTCCACATATAAAGTACCACATATAGGGTGCTTGTCGATGCATTTTAGATAAATAATCTCACTATGTCGCCAGCACAGCTTTTGAGGTAGTTCTGTTGTTATTACAGTTTACAGAGAAAGAAGCTGCAGGCCAGAGAGGTCTAGCTCAAACAGGATGAAAGACTCGCACCCAAACAGAAAGACACCAAAGTCTTCACTCTGCATGTCAAAGCTCCACACATAAGCAATGTAAAGGTCATAGTCAGTGTGCTCAGGTATTAAAGATACAGTAGAAAAAGAAATAGGTCCTCCTACCTGGCACCCTTTATACCATTACCCCTACCTATAATTACACCAATTTATACCAGCATCACTAGACTTTAAGCTTCTCATAGGCAGAAACCATGGCATAATACAGATGCATAGGATATTACTTGTCATACTAGAGAGCTTTGAGGAATACTTACTGATTAAATAATTAGTGTATTCATTGACTTCTTCTTGAAATGTGATTTCTTGTGAGGTATTCCTTGCTTCTTTTCAGAAGCCATAGGCTCTACTGGAAAGACGGCTCAGAAGCTAAGAGGCCTGGAGCTCATTTTCCAGCACCCATATCTGATGGTTCATGTCCATCAGTTCTAGGGTTCTTAACAACCTCTTCTTGCTTCACAGGCACCTACACATGCATGCATGATATACACTCACTCAGATGCACACACATAAATAAAAATAGAATAAACTTACTTTACAAACCACAGATTCTAGTAAAAAGGACTTGGAGACAGATAAATCACATCCCAGCCTTAATGTTATATCTGACTCCTGTGGTCTTGGTAAAGGCACTAAAACTATGAAGTTGTATTATCACCTGATCAGTGTACATCAGTAAGATACATCCTTCGAAGAAGTTTTGGATGCCATAAAAAATGTTGTATTTATTAGTATTGTGATTATAGACTCTTCTATTTGGTGATGGAATTCCTAAAAATGATAAACACAAATGATTTGGAAATCAACTGTTTTGTAGATACCAGGACCAGGAACCCCTTACAAGAAGTGGCACATGGCAAGTGTCCATTCCACTGAAAAGGCCTCCTCCTCAGATTCAGGCTGCGTGGTGGCACTTCCTGTGACCCATCTCATTATCTCCACACTTTACTGACTATGCCTCTAGGGTTAGGGTATTTCTTGACAGATTCAGCCAACAATCCCATGCCCCTTAAAGGTGGTTGGATTATCTTGTGGCCAAAGGCAGTTGACTGCTTTACTGAAGTAGTCTTCGGCATTCCAACCATGATGCCCAGAAAGTCTGTCTCCCTTTCAGGGTGGCCTATTTAAGAAGAAGCATTCCATCTCCAGTATAGAAGATAGTTTTGAATTTTGGTTATACATCTTCTTTAGTTGAGAGGACCAAACTCAGGAATTACAGAGAGAAAAATCATACATGCACTATTTCACATAGAGTAAACCCGGATTTATTTTTTCTTGATGGGAATTTTAGCAATGCTCACAAAATATTGAGTTTTCCTAAATCAGTCAGTTGCGAGAAGGAAGCATGTGTGAATTTAGTGAGTGAAGAGTGGATTCTCTTGTAGCAATGCCTTCCTAAGTAGGAGAGAACTTGTTAAAATAATTTCCCATTCAAAGTCTCTCTTATACTAATTAGTAATGCATTCATCCTCATTTTGAAACTAAATTCTTCTATAATAAAAATAGTGAAAAGTTCTCTGTTATTAAGTTTAATAATAGATTACATAGTTTTATGATCATAGGTATTCTGTATTCTTAAAACAGACTTTAAGATGTAGATAAGATCAACATATATGTATATGTATACAAAATTCTCAAAGAATAAATAAAAAGAATATTAAAAGTGACCTCCTTAACATGGTGGGGGATCCTTGCATAGAATTAAAAAATGTATTAAAATATATGTTGCATTTCTTTCCACTATAAATGCCAGGATTTAGTCATAATAATATCTACTGGTAACCTTGTCACCAGTAGAAACACTGGAATTTTTAAACTATATTAGTAACCATACCTATTTTAATATCTTTTTACATCACTGCCTTAAATTGATAGGTATTAGTCTCACTGCTAGATTTTATTCAATGTATTCATAGTGAACTGTTATCTCTATATCACAACATTTAAATACTTTTATTAATTGTTTTCCATATAATTGTTTTCTTTATAATCCTATGTAATACTTTATGCACTCAAAACTTAATCGCGGGAGAATATAGATTCTCTCAAACTGCCAGAAGGATCTTTGGCTACAGAAATCATTAAGGACCTTTGTTGTTTAATTATCTTAAGCACTCACCAGTTAAGAGCAGAATACCCAAATTTAGTTGGAAGCACCCCTACTGGCTGCCTCAAAAACCCATGCTCTAGTTCCAGGGGACCCATGGGAACCCTCACTCATAAGCAAATACCTCCACACAGACTCACACATACATTTAGTGAATAAATATAATAAAATAAATCTTCTAAAAACAAAATAAAGTAATGTTAAGTAACTTAGTCAGCACTACAGAGTGAATTATCCTTCCCTGGCAAGTACGTGTTTGGACTCAACACTCCGTGTGACTCTGCTTAAGGATTGGGGCTTTACTGAAGTTCTTGGGTTAGACAGAGGGGGAGGGTAGCCCTCAGTGGGAGCTGTGTTCTCATCAGAAAAGAGAGGGGAGGACTTGCTCCCTCTGTCTGCCCTGTGAAGACAAAGGAAAGAGACAGCCACCTGGAAATAAGAAGGTCCTCACCAGAGCCCCACCATGCTAGCACCCTGATGTCAGATCTTGAGCCTCACAAACTGAGCTGTTCCTCTTATTAAGACCACCAGTCTCCATCACTTTGTCAGACTGACTGATACAGATCAATCTTATACTTTGCCACGCTGGGCTCTTCTTCTCCTTAGTTGGAAGCCTGGGTTCACTGTATTCTTTCTGCTTTTAGGCCCAAAATTCTAAATGTTTTAATTAAATAGATATAAAAAGAGACTAACCAATTAGGCAACAATATGAACCATTGTAAACGTATTTGTCATTTGTCTCAGACATGGGTGGCAATTGCTGTCACTGAGGTGAGATTCTATCTCCAACAGCAACACTGCTTTCTTTGTGTTCGACTCCCTTCTGAGGCTCTCAGCAGCTTGTGGGTCACACAACGGCTTGGCAGGCCCCTGACCCACCATTTGCCCAGCTAGGGCAGCCGAGAGTCCTGACCTTAGGTGGCAAATGGTGGAAAGGGTCCTATATTCTTACATCAACACTATAACCTACTTCACATACCATTTATGGTTAACCTTAAAGCTATCACATTAAAATAAAGAGGACTATCAGTAGAGCAATTTTGTAAAGAGCTAAAATTAAACAGAGCAAGCATGCGGGTGCCGATGCATAAGCAAAGAGCCCACTTCCGGCATTTCATCGAGAATTCCTGATAGCAAACTGTATGTTTATTGTACATTAATTCAATGCAGTGTTCAAAATGAATTTATGCCCCAGCTGAGGGTGCGATATTGAAACTAAATATTATTTATTATCTTAATATTAGTAACCATAGTTAAAAAATCATCTTAACAATTCAGGGTGTTTTAGAAAGCAGAGATGCTATGACTCGACCTCCCAAGCAAGAGCTCATGTCTTAATTTATGCAAGTGCAGCCTATAGCTCAAGGCTTTGAATATTTGTTTCCTGCATAGCATTAGTACTCAAAAATAGGACACTCTTCAAGGGCACCTTATAAACATAGAACTATAATTTATTTGGCAAATTAAAGCTCATATAAAATCTGCACACTGAGGTACAGATTAACATATTTAATTTCAATATTACCTGCAAACCTATTTTTCCCATACACTATTCTAATTAGTCATATAAAATAAACTCTATGTCCCACAGACCATTATTTTAGTGGAAAATAGAAACTGGATCTGAACTAAATATATTGTTAAAAAAAGATAACAGCTTTATGGAAATTAATACATCCATTTGTATCTAGGAAAAATTGTGTTCTAGTTAAATGGCAGGAGAATATTGAGCATTCAGAACCTTATTGTGGTAAAAGTTGAGACTTTTATGATTTAATAACAGAGTAATTTGCAATCTTCATAATATACCGATATTTATAAGCTGTTTCTAAGTTTCCAAATCCCTGGTAACCATTAGAGTCCCTTTCTTCAGTGGAATTTTCCTGCTATGAATGTTCACTCCCCCTACAGTTGAACATGCAAATCGTTTATGAGCACTTTATTTAGGAAATGATTCTTTTTTCCTATTAAGCCTGCAGTAGGAATTACTGGGGCCTCAGTGCTAAGCTTATTATGCATTAAAAACAGCGGCAAATCAGTGTTGATAAAAGGTGATGACTGAGAGGAGGTTGGAGCTGTGTCTGCGGTGCCAGGGCTATTGGCTCTTTAGAAGCTGTCATTAACTGGCAGAAAGCCTCCACCAGAAGGTCAGGACAAAAGCGAAGTCGCTTGACTTCTCATGGGACATATAACTAAGGAAATTCTAAGAGACTTTGAACTACAAGGCTCTCCTTAGATTCTGGCCCAAAGGTGTCCTTCTCAGAGGACCATGCTAGATCTCAGTTACTGCCCCCTGCCCCCCAGTTCACACTACTGCCTCCCTACCTCTGTGTTGAGAGATAGGGCAAGTTACATGTCCTGACCTGAAATACATCCTCTGACCGCCACATCTGCTCTGCCCTCATGACCTACTGGACTCCAAAAAGGCTCCCTGCTAATGTCTACCGTTTTTTTTTTAGAGGTAGGATTTCAGCAGAAGAATTTGAGGAAGATATGAAAATCAAAACCATAACCGTGAGTTAACGAGATCTTTTTTCAAGATGTTTCTCTAAGACTATTTAGTGCTTATTGTCAAGAAACTCCATATTTCTCAGACAGATTTTGAAAATATTCTTTTTATTTATTTATTTATTTATTATTAAAAATTTCCACCTCCTCCCCTCCTTCCATTTCCCTCCTCCCCCCACTCCCCCTCCTCTTCCCTCTCTAGTCCAAAGAGCAGTCAGGGTTCCCTGCCCTGTGGGAAGTCCA
>LOJH01034222.1:8464-30130 GCA_001685095.1 Ellobius talpinus
CAAATACCATAAAGAAGACAGGGATGGATGGAAGGTGTGCATGGAAGATATAAGAGAATTTCACATTCATTTTCTCCTGTGCTGTATCTTATCTGAGCTGCTGAAAGGAACTCGGACATACAAACATTTGGGGCTTGTAGGAGTGGACATGTCAGGGTCTGGCATTTGTTGCTTTAGACACATTCTTACAGAGTACGCCAAGCTGTCATACAGAACCANCAAATACCATAAAGAAGACAGGGATGGATGGAAGGTGTGCATGGAAGATATAAGGGAATTTCACATTCATTTTCTCCTGTGCTGTATCTTATCTAAGCTGCTGAAAGGAACTCGGACATACAAACATTTGGGGCTTGTAGGAGCGGACATGTCAGGGTCTGGCCTTTGTTGCTTTAGACACATTCTTACAGAGTACGCCAAGCTGTCATACAGAACCAGACTGGAAGGACTCTGTAGCCCAACAGTGATGTCAAAGCAGCCATCTTTTATTCACTTTCCTTTTTCTAAATGCCATACAGTGTACATATCCAAGTCACCAGTTCTGGATTTCAGATGGCTAGGTTGGTCCCAGTTCTCAATGTTAGGGCTCAAAGCCAAACTGCAACATTTGAGGCCTACAACCATGTAAGGCCTGTTCCCTCTCCTTGGACACTGCCTAGGGTGGGGATAGGGCAATATCACCCCATTCAATGTGGGGCTGTGCTGGAAGCTTCCATGAGCACAGACCCAGCTCTTCTAGCATAGCCTGTATTAGACCTGAATGACCTCAATGATGAGAAGAAACAGGTCAGTATGTCAAGCAGCTTGAGGTTAAGGCCACTGAAATCCAAGATGAGCCCTAGTATCCCATTTTTATCAGCAGCCCCTGAAATTTAGGCAGGCCCCTCTGGGTTTTCATCTGAAAATGGGAACTTTGGCGGATAAATGTTATGAAAACTAGAAGATTTTTAATGCCGTATTTTAATGTAATTTGTATAAACATTTCCCAAGTATTTTAATTTAAATTGACTGATGTTTCAAGCTTAAGTTTATTTCATTCTTTATCTGAGATGAAAATACCAATAAAAGCACAGGTTTGATGGTCTGGTTAATTATTTCCATGCAAATTAGAAATGATCTTTTATAACATTAATTATGAAATTAAAATGTTTTGCATTTTTACCAGATGTGGTGTGCCAGGTACTAGGAACACACCATCGGGCAATGGCCTCTACCTTGGGATTCTCTGGTCAGATGACCTTGTGAGTAGCCTCAGGCTATCACATCCAGGTCTTATGAAAGCGAAGGACATGCGGGACACAGAAGTCCCCGTATGAAAGCGAAGGACGTGAGGGACACAGAAGTCCCTAGTTGGCATACTTGAAAGTAGTCTATGAAGAAACTCTCATCCACTGCAGCAACTTGGCTCCCCTTTTCCCATTCATGAAATGAAGCAATAGAGTATGTGGGGAACTGAAACGGCAGGGTTGTGTGGCTATGGGTTAGGTGGAATGTAAAACAGTCTATCTGGGAGGGAGGCACTTCTTCTTCCCACTGTCTTTGGGAGAGGCTTGGTGACTGTGGTCTTTCCTCAGAGCATAGAGGAGTCTCTAGGCAAGTGTGAGTTCCTAACAGCCTCTCAACTGTCTCTGAAGAAGTTCCTCCAAGTTTTCCCACGGAAGTCCTCCAGATGGAGCAATTCTGGGACCCCACAAAGAAACATATGATGGGGAAATCTCCCAGTCTCAGTTTCAGGGGGCCCAATAAAGAGGGAAATCTTGGGGGAGGTGGTGATCTTCAGAAGGAAAGGGGGTAATTTGGGAATGTGGACTCAGACTTATGAAATAACAGTGTCTGTTTCCAGTGGGTGGGAAGTTTCTAGACTCCCTTTCCAGGGACCCTCTGGTTCTCGTTACAAATTCTGGAGAACACAAGCAAAGATGGTCAGGACATTCTAGGACATTTCATTTCTTCTTCATACTCCCTGTCCCCACTAGTCATGAGGCATAGCAAGATTTTTTTTGTCTGATCAAACTTGATGTTGCTGTTCATTTTGACCCCAAGCCATCTAATGGAAAAAGCTAGACTAAGAAGTGGCCCTTTAAGCTATTCCGTGGAGTACTGGAAGCACATGCTAAGGACTGAGTTTTACATTCAGAATTTTTTTTTGTAAGGAGAACCTTACCCAGTTAGTATCATTCCAGGCCAGAGTTAGAGAGAAAGAAGAGCCCAAAAGACAAAGATGGTTATTTCATCTGAAAATCATCTACACAACTAAACAGTGCTTCCCCATTGCTCATGGACTACTTCCTATTGATGTTTCATCATCCAGGATTCCCCTTTCTATGCCCACTGACTTCCTGTCCATGTGCCCATCATGGCTAATGTGGCCTCCTTTCTGCCCATCTTTCACTTATCATATTTTCCAGATGTTTCTAGAATCTTCCGTTCTTTCCCTCTTTCCTACAGGTAGAGACCTTCATCTCTCCATTGGGCCAAAGCAAGAGCATTTGTGTCCTTACTCTGACCTGTTTGGAAAATGTCCCTCTCCTCACCGTCATTCATAAAACCCAGCTCAAACTACATTCTCCTCAGGGAGAAACACCTTACAGAGTTCCCTCAGCTCAGAAGCTGAAGTCCAAGGAGGCTAGCCTTTCACAGCCTGACCATCTCCCTACATAACCCCTTTTAATCTTTACCCTGGCCACCCTGAGCAGCTCACTCTGGCTTCCTGGACCTCCTCCTGGCTGTTTAATACTCTCATGTTTTAGCCAGCGACAGCCTTTTGGCTCCCAATGATTTTGTCCCTAACTGGGGTCACCTCTTCTCACTCTCTAAATTTTTCCTCACCTCTTGAATTACTCTAGGAAACTGTCCCTAACTCTTTCTTATTCTCTGGGCTATGCTCACTCTTGATAGACATTTCCTCATTGCTCTTATCTCTGCATGAAGATGTCTCTCATGAGAAGGTGCTTCTCACTGGGAGGCATTATGCCTTCTGTATCCTAATGGAGCACCTGACTTCCTGACAAGAGACCACAAAGGACTTTGATAAAGAACCCACACTTGTGTGAGAAAGGCTGGTTGGGTCTGACCATAAAAAGCTAAAATTCAGAGAAAATGGATTGCTGAATGACTGGATTGCTGGTGTCTAGACTTCCCCTGTGCTAAGAGACCTTCAAAGGGATAATTTGATAATTCCTGCCTCCTCCTTTCGGGTACTTGTGGCTTCCTTTCCTCACTGCACTCATGGAACTAGAACCTTAAGTAAAGACTGTTCCTCACACCAGAAATGGGTCTCCATGAGGGTATGTCTCCTCCATATTGTACGTATAATGTAACTCATGTAAATAAACATATCGTTATCATCATAATTGAGAATAGGAATAACTTGTTTTATATAATACCTGCATACATGTATTTTAGTCGATACATAAATAAGTGACTAAAGGATTTTCTGATGAGGACTCAGTTCTGAATTTCAGGAGGTATTGAATAAGTCCTGGTGAGATCACATGATGTTATGTATGAAAGAGGCTCCTCCGGATTCTGGAGGTCTGGAGAGTTCCTTGTCCAGCCGTTGGGGGAAAAAACAGCTATTCCTGGTTTCCTTGTCCTCTGCAGCTCTTTTCACACTTCTGCAGTCTGCAGCCATGGTGTCATGAAACCTGCTATGGCCCCATCGATTGTTAAGATGTGAAAAGGGCACTTGATCCTAACAATAAGTAAAGTGTTGAAGTTTGTGACTGGCTTCCGTTTCCCATTAGAGCAGTGTTGGGGTTATGAATGACCTCTAATAAGGTAGTTCCCACTCAACTCACATTCTGCTGTGCTCTCTTAACTGAGAAAGAGAAAATACAGTGTTATAGCAGCCACAGAGTGCATGGAACCTCCAGTGCCGCTGGGAGGTCTCCCTAGCTTGTGACCCTCGTCTGCCATGGTGTAGTGGCAGAGAAAACTGCTGGGCCTGACAGCATTTGGCCCTCTGCAAGCCAGACTTACTCCTTCCAACTCCAAAATGGAGCTAGCAAGTCTCTCCAGTCACTGTAGAAACCGAAGCACGAGTAGAAGTAATTTTACAGAAATAAATACACATGATGTACTGATTTTAAAAATGAGAATTAGACCTTTAGTTTCCAAGAAGAGAATCATTAAAAAAAAAAACCTGTCCCTTTTACAATACATGTGATACAGGCTGCCATGGATAATTAGGTGATAAATAGATGTTAAAATTTTTGATGACAAATTTCTTTGACCTCTCTGGTGTTGAGACAGAGCCCCACAGACTGGGGCAGGAACAGTAAGATCTGAATGCATGTCAATTAGTTTCACAGGGGCAAAAAATTGTGTCCATTGAGCTGAGCCTTCCGCTGTCTCACAACTGCTTGCCAGTGGCATCAAGACACATGTGCCAGAGTGAGGCTGGAGAAAGATAAAGTTCTGAGCTTTCTGAAAGCACAGTCCTCTTCCTGAACTGATCAGTGAATCCATGCGCCTGCTATTTGAACATCTTGTAGGTGAGGAAACTCTCGTCCTCCTCTAGCTGTCCCCTTTCCAGGAGGATTGAGAGCCAAATTTGTGACCCCGTGAGCCAGCCCAAGGGCCAGCCGGCTACTAGCCACAATGACAGCTGCCCAGATGAGCGGACAAATGGTGCGGCAGGAAGGCTACTTGTGTTTTCTCAACCTCATCGAGCCAATGGGGATCAGTTAACCAAACAGTTGTGCTCACCAGAGGCCTGCCCTGTGCTGGATCCTCTTCTGAAACAAGTGTTCAAAAGCGGTCCCTGCATGCCAGTCAAGTTGTCACCTTCATGTGAGGAACTCCAAGTTATGGATTCAGGATTTATTAATTAACACCAGTATATATATACTTCAGGAGTTGGGAAATAACATTCCAGAGAGAAGAAGGACTTATGCTGGGTTTTCTCAGAGTGGGAGGTGCTTAGGCCAATAGGAGGGAATGACAGTTTGGGTACAAAATCATGCTAGGAAATGCCAGGGCAGACAAAGAGCAAAGGCTCAGAGATGGGTATAGATAAGGACCCCAGACCCCATTATCCTCTCCCTCTTTCTCTCTCTGTCTCTCTCTTTTTCTCTCTATCTCTGTCTCTGTGTCTCTCTCTTTCTCATTGTCTCTCTGTATCTGTCTCCATCTCTCTCTCTCTCTCACACACACACACACATGAGCGTAATGTGTTAAGAATAGAAAAGAATAAGCCACAACTATTTTTTTTAAAAAAAACAAAAACCAAAAACTGAAGCTTCATGAACACTGTGGTCTAAATTAAAATTAATTCATGATGACACTACACATTGGCTGGGAATGGTGAGCTCAGGGTCGCCTGCCCCAGACACAGAATTAAACATTGGCCTGGCAGATGAGGTTCATCTCATCAGTTGCCTTGGAAGCAAGAGTCTCTGCTGCTCTTTCTGTCATGTGATCAGCTCTGGCCGGATCAGGCTGACCCACGAATTCGCTCTGCATGATTGAGTCACTGATCAGTAAATTAAAGTCCAACAAACAATAGCACAGTTGAGCCTTTTGTTGCCTCCCATGAGGGAGGGGGGAAGAGCCAGGGCTCAGTTTCAAGCTTCCCTTTGCCCTGGCCCATCTTTAGCTGGTAAGCATCAGGCTTGTGCCCAAGGTCCTGATGTATGTAGCGGGCATCTGGCGGGGGAACAAAGTGAGCCTCAGTCAGCTGGTGAAGAAAAGAAGCTTCTGTGGCAAGTTCTCTACCTCACTCCATCACCACCCCACCAGTCTAAACATCCAAGTCCACGAGAGGAAGCCTGAAAACCAAAAAGACAAAGTTGGCAGCAAGTGGCAAGGGTGGATGGGACACCAGGGAAGGAGGAGGCGTGGTAGGGCAGTGGGGATTTATTTTTTGTTGTTATTTTTTCTCATTAATGATGAGAAGGGTTTGAAGACTTGGTTAATGACTTTGCCAGTAAAAAAAAATGTAATTAACTGAGGAAAATACGCTGCTGATCCTGGAGCCGGTGGTTTAGCGAAGCCTGCTCTAATGCGGATGTCAGCCTCTCACTCAGATTGCCTTTACAAACCAGGCCTCTTCTCCAGAGATTGTGCTTGATTAGTACCAGAGAAAAACTGAACATATCACATTCTTTAAAGAGAGAAATAAGAACCATGCCAGTTAGTACACAGCCCCGGAGGGGCACCTTTTCCTGTCAACCTCTTGCCTCCTCCACTCATGCTTAGAGCCTTTGGTGAAGGCTTGGAAGGGATCCTGGCACAAAATTCTCAGATTGTGCTTGGGTGCCAGCATGTCCCCTAAGCCCTAAATTACCTGTCTACTACCTTTATTACAGTCTTCAGCTCTATCGTGCATCTTTCTGGGACGACAGGACTGAGCCACAGCTGGATTGTTAAGAGGGATATGACAGTGAAGACCTATTGTTCTCTCTAGGGTTTGGATAAAACTGGGGGCTTGTGATTAAAATTTAGAATGTTCTGGGTCAAATAACTTACCAGTTGGAGGCACCTCATGACCAGCAGTTAATGGTTTGTGTTGGGAGTAAGCGTTGCTATCCTTTGGATCTGCACTGGTTAGTTTTTACTGTCAAGTTGACACAATCCATAGTTACCCAGGAAGGAATTTCCTTTGAGGAATTGCCCAGATCAGATTGGCCCGGGCCATGTCTGTGAGAAATCATTGTGATTGTTGATTAAAGTGGGAAGGGCCAGCCAACTGTGAAAGAAACCATTCTTCAAGAAGATGGCCCTGGCCTGTATACACATAGCTAACTGGGAGCAAACCACAGACCAAGCCTGAGAGCAACATTTCTCTGTTGTTTCTCCTTCAGTTCCCACCTGAGCTCTTGATCTGACTTTTCTCTATGATGGACTGTGATCTGGAAGGGCACACCAAATAACCCCTCTCCTCCTCCATCAAGGTGCTCTCGGTCACGGTCGTGATGTTTACCATAGCAAACGAAAGTAAACTAGAACAGGGTCCTAATGCAAAATGTGACATTGAGGGTTTTGCTTTTATCCCCTGTGTCTACATCCCTTGGCCAGAAACTTGGGGGTTGTGTGGGGGGTGGTATCTGACAATGGTGTAATTCCTAGTTTTCATCCATCTCTGTTGTGCTGTAATACCATGCAATGATCTACTGTTCCACGTACGTCTCTAATTGCAGAATAAGAATTTACAGACAATAAAGTAGACTCAAGTCTGTGTGCATGTATATTATGCTCTCAAGGAAGTGTCTAAGTCTTTCTGTCCTTAGATTTTTGAAGAGAGTTGATCTCTCTCTCTCTCCTCTCTCTCTCTCCCTCTCTCTCTTTTATGTGTGGATGTGAGCATGGATATGCGTAGCATGGATACTGAGATCAGAAGACAACTTTGGGTGTTGACCCTTAAGTGTTTCTATTTTGTGTTTGAAACAGCAAGTCTCATTGTCCTGGAACTTTGTCATAGCACCAGGATAGCAGGCATTAGGGTTTCTTGGGATCTACCTGTCTGACATGTTGGCTTCCAGGGATCTAGCTCTCTCCTCCAGCCATCTTGCCCTAGCTGGTATTACAGATATTACCTACTATATCCTGCTTTTTTATGTGAGTTCTGGGCATCTGAATTCAAGTCCTATTGGGAAGCAAGCACTTTTCTCACTGAACTTTCTCCCGGCTTCACCACAGTTTGAAAACATCTGTCTCAGAACTCTTGATATCAATCTGCTCCCTCTATGTAAAGTGAACACCCTTGGTACAATTGAATTATTACTCTAAGTTATGTATTTATTCAGCCAAATGGTCAAACTTCACTGAAGGATATGGTAACATTTTGTTCAGGCAATATTGATAGTACCAAGTGTTGACACGTGGAAATATTTGCTTGCATAGCCCCAAAGATTGGATGTCAAGGCAAGATAGTCAAGGGCTTAATTCAGAGAGAATGAAGAGAGAGTTGGATGACTAGGGTCCTTGATATTGTGGTAGGTCTTTCCTTTTCTACAAGGTCCTGTAGCCATATTGCTAAGGTTAGTGGTTAGGTTAGGTATTGGTTTGACTTTGTTTCTCTTGATAAACTTGTAGAAATTACTTAACTCTTTTAATATTCTGTTTCTTCATTTGAAAAAAAGTCAATAATTTCTAGTTCTGTTTATTGGTAAGAGTCAATGAAATACTGAGTAATTAAGCATTGGGTCTGGCACATGGTAAGAATCTAAAAAATACTATTATTACTATTAACTTCTTTTCTCCATCATACCACTAGTATGGGGAGATGACAGTATGTCCTTCTCATCACAAAACAAGACAGAAACTCAAAGAAGAATGAAGTACACTCAGTGAAGTTGTGATAAGATGATGAAAAGTATAAGAAAGGGTTTCTCCTTGAGATTGTCATGAAATAAACCATCAGCTATGTAGACTCTTCTGTGTCACTGAATAATCTTTAATAAGAGAAGAACAGGGTCGGGGGCTCTGAATAACCTGACTAGACCCTGGCACAGAGGACCTCATAACATCCATGATGATCAAGTTGTACCCTACATGTGGGCCATGAAAATGACAAAGGCTGGACCCCATCTGAAAGGCCTTCCACCTATACCTTTTCTACTCTCTCTGAGAAGCACAGTTTTGAATTTCCATGTTGGAAAAAATCCAGATCTTTGAAGTTATAACTGGCTTCTCTAGTGACACTAAGGATTACAGACCAAATTCATGGAAATTTTAGCTTCTATTCTCAGCTGATGGTGGCACAAGCTGTTTTCTTCTGAAGTCGCTGGGATCCCCAGGTTATACTTTGCATATGGTCTGCCTCAATGACTGGGTTTTAAAGCTACTGGTTATTTTTTTTAATCAGTGCCAGCTGTTGCCCCCAGAGCCATCAACTCCCTGAGGCTTCCTTTCCTCCTCTTAAACTGAGCTGCCTCACTTTTGAAGAGATAGAAGAAAAATCTCAAATAATTCCATCTGATTAAAAGGAAAGAAGAATTCTAGTGGTCATTAGCAAAAAGTATCCACTGCCTCTTCTGTTACTTGTTCAATAATTCCTTTAATGTTGGGTCCTAATGGAGCAGATTATTATCATGATTTTATTTCATCAAGATCACCTACTGCATGAAAACAGGGAGGAAAGAGGAAAGGAGCGTAGCCAAGAATAGGCATTGGGCATTAGCCAGATGGAAATGTTTATTTATTGGCTTCATGCTTGGCTAGTGAAGTTTAGAAGAGCTGGTGCTCACAGCCCAGGGAGAAAGCCTGTCTCACGCTGCTCTGCCCATGGGCTGCTGAGACAGCGACCTGGAGTGCTTTTGCTTCCGTGTGGATCCTTTAATCTCCCAGACTGGCTGTCATGCATAATACACACATTTATGCATGGGTGTGAGCATACAGCCACACAAATGGGTTCTATGCAGATCTGTCCTTTTAATACCTGACACTGATTAGGGATCACATTCATAATGGCTGCCTCAATTGCATCATCTCTCATAAAATTGTTGAGTTTAAATCCAGGGGGATGTCAGGACCTAGGCTCTGCCCGATTCTTCTCTGCCCAGCTAGACATCGAGGCCAGTCATGGGGATGAGGGAGTCCACTGAGGTGGCCTTGGAGATTAGAACAGAGCTGTGGTAAACTATTGCGTTATCATCCTGGTCCACTCAGCCCTGCTCATTTTTGCATTCTCATTAAGGCACAGGCAGGGAACTGAAGCTATTGAGGATCAGAGAACAGTTTAAGAAGAAATGCATTCCCCACCCCCCTGTGTTTCAGTTCAATGGCAAAGTCAGAGGTCTGAGTCAAGAAAACTCTCAGGAACCAAAAATGCTTCTCTAAAAAAAGAATTCAAAGGAGGATACCCCTAAATAGCCCAGGCTGACTCCTGCACACTAGCGTCTAGTCACTGCCCCGTTGGCTCCAGGATCTCATTAGATTAACCTCCTGAATCTCATAAAGGACTTACCAGACAAACATTCTAGATTCCAGAGGAAAGAGAGTGATCAAAGATAACTGTCTTGAAACTTTTAGACCTAGGAAAAAGAAAATGAAGGAAACAAGAAAGAAGTTATAATGTTAAGTTGCCTTAGAGAAAATCTGACCATAATCTCACTAAGTTAGAGGGGCCCTTAAGGATCACCCTGCCTACCTAGAAGGCTCTTCATGTCAGAGTTGGTCTTTTGTTTATGGGAGGTTGCTGTTCTCTATCTTTGCCGGACAAATAGCGTTTTAATAAGGCAGGGTCTTCAGAACATTCCATCTCTTCCCCGAGAACTGGCTGCTGGGGACTAAAAGAGTGAGTAAGGGAATCTGGGGGTCCCAAGGCAGCAAGCACCAGCAAAAGCTCCATTTAGAGACCAGCCAGGTGTGGTGAGGCTTCCTCCTGCTGGGGAGTTGTACAATTCATGCCAGAAGACTCAGAACACATATTGAGGCCTCTTAATTAATATGGTGGCCCATGGCAACTGGAAAGCATTTCCAGAAGATTAAAAGCCCTAGAAAGGCCCCAAGAGAAGGTGATGTTCCTAATAACTTATAAATTGAACTTGCTGCTTAATATGTTTAAAGTGTTTCACTTGTCTTCCACTTAGAAGGAAATAGGCAAGGGATAATGGATTTCTATTCACCAAGCACCGCAGGAGAGAAAATCTGTCACAGAAGATAACCAAGGGGTTTTCTTTCTAGATTGGGTGGTTTCCTCTGGCAGTAAAAGGATTCTCAAGGTCAAGAATATGCTACCATCTTAATGACATTAATTGACTTAAAAGATCTGACTTACCTTTCGGAAGGGAGATGTCTGTTTGTCAGTGCTAAATGGAGTTGATGGTTGCTTCTGAACCAACATTATATCCTTGGACTGTGGTTTTGGTTAATGGTTAGGAAGACATGACCAAGTTCTTTCTACCCTCCCAGCTTCACATTATTTCCAGTTAGTCATGGGTCGTGATTAGAACTGTCAACAACTGATAACAAGAATTGCTCCATTCCCTTTAGTTACCCCATGCTATAGAGGAAGGCAGATATTAAATTCAATGAGGCCATTATGTTACAGAGTGTTGTACAGTGGGGGCAGAATTGTTATTTTATTTGGAACTATAGCTGCTTGTTTTCTTGTTGCTGTGGTCAAATATCTCACAAAGAACAGCTAAATGGAAGAAGGCTTAATTTTGGCTTAGATTTCAAGGGGTCCAGTTTTCCATGGTAGAAAAGACACGACAGCAGAAGCTTGAAGCATTGTATCCTCAAACAGGAAGCAGCGGCTGTATTGTAGGGGGTGGGCATATCAGTGTTAGTGCTGAGCTTGCATCCCCAGGCCGTGGAGTACTGCCATTCACATGCAGGTGTGCTCTTCCTTCCCCACTTACACCTTTCTGGAAATGCCCTTATAGACACACTCAGAGGTGTTTTTCCATGGTGATTCTAAGTCCAATCAAGTTAACAAATAAGTTTCATTATCACAGAGATCTTAATGCTAGTAATTTAGGTCAGTTTTCTAGTTGACTAACAAAGCACAAGATCAGAAAGGCATTGAAACCATCTATCTATCTNCTACCTACCTACCTACCTACCTATCTATCTATCTGTCTATCTATCTATCTATCTACCTACCTATCATCTATCTTATCTATCTATTACCTATCTGTTATCTAGCTATCATCTATCATCTGTCATCTATCATTTATTTGTTTATCACCTATTGATTCCATCCATTCATCATCTGTCTGTCTGTCTGTCTGTCTGTCTATCATCTATGCCATTCATTCATTATCCTGGAAGTCTGATTCTGGATTGGAATGTGACTAGATGGCCCATGGATTTGCTAAATTTTTTCCTCTTTGTCTGGTTCCTAGAAAAGTCAAAGGTAGATATGAGTTATTGTTGTCATATAAGAGTTATGTTATATAACAGTTATAATATGAGTTATTATTGGCCCTGATCTCCAGGCATTGTTAAGGAATAACAGAAGACTAAATGTTCCTATCTAATTTTTAATTTTTTCACCATTGTTTAATTCCATTAGGGATGCAATTTGTGTCCAATTGCCTTGAGGGATAATTAGTGATGTCTCAGATTCACTGTACTGTTACCACTCCACTGAGCTTTGAAATGCTAGCTGATTGATTGGCCATAGTCTCTTGACAGATGGTCACTAGAAACAAAATCTCAGCTTTTCCTCTTTTCTGCCAATGGCTCACACAATCCAGGTGATGCCCTGAAACTTCTGTGATATTTCATAGATCCAGACTTTTTTATTTTATGATTTATTGATCATGTGACGCTGACCAGTGAAGGGTTTCACTGGCCTCCAGGTTCTCAGAGCCTCATTTCTTGTACAGCACATCTTTACCTTTGCTGTTCCTTTGGCTCTAAAACTCTCTAGCTGTTTTAGTGCCAATAATCAACCTGACTTTCTTTTATGCTTCCATTTACTTTTGTTAGTTTGATTTTGTTCCCTGACTAAAATGTAAACTCCATTACATTAGGAGCCCTGCCTGTATTATTTCTTTAACAGTAATAACAGAACCCACTAGAAACACACATCCCCAGAGCAGGTCTGGCAAACACTTATTGAATAGCTTAATAACAAATAAATGAGTTTCCTAAGTAGTCGGCTTGTATGAATTTAGCTTATAGGCACATAGCTATCTATATTGCAATGTACTCTAAAGTTGATGAGCCCCAACTGCCTCCTCCTCCTCCTCTTCCTCCATCTCCTTCTTCTTCTTCCTCTCTCTCTCTCTCTTCTCCCTTTCTCCACTCATTCCTTTATTCTATAAGCAGTTATTGACTTTCTGCCTTATGCCAGGTACTAAAATCAACTTTAGAGCTATAAGAAATATGTCAGACATGACCACGACTTTCATTAAGTCTATACTCGATTAGAGGAGATGGAAAAGCCAGTCAAAGGCAAAAGTACTTGTGACTAATGTGGAAAGGTCTATGGGCAGAGCATTGATGCTGAACTGACTTTGACAAATCAACTAAGGTGGGGGGACAGGAGCCAAGACCTAGGGTGAGTACAGAGGGGGTCTTGTGGTTGAAGTAGAGAGTTAGGATGGACTCAAAATAGAGAGCTGACTAAAATTTTTCTGATCTTGGGTAATTACCATCAATATTATAGAAAACACTGTTACATAAAAATTATAAAATATACAAATTATTTGACAAACTTCACATTTCTCTCTCAGGTGAGTACCACAAATGTCAATTTCATAATAGAATAAAGTTTCTTTTTCATTTGTTTGATCTCTATTAAATCCAGTAGAAATGATTTATTGATTTTTAAAAGAAAAATATGTTTTAAAATGCCACTTATTTGCAAGGTGTTTGTGAATAGATGCAGAGTCCACATATAGTTCCAGTATGATTGTATTTACAAACAACCATTCTGAGAAGAATCAATCAAATACTCAGAAACCTCATGGAAAGATAATAAAGTGCAAAATAATGCTATACCATGAAGTCGGTTGTTAACTTATTTTCAGTGCTCAAAGTCTGCAACTTATTGCTCATCGACTGAATACAGATGCATCCTAAGGTTTTGTTTTGGGTTTTCAATGCCATAAAATCTGAAGCGAAAACAAATACATTCTGAGCAGAGTGACTGAGTCCAGAAACACAAAGCTAGTCAAGGCTTTCCTTTCAAACTCCTGTACTTTCCCTGAATCTGGCTTTCCCTGAAGCCAGGTTGGAGAGTGTGTTCTTGCCCAGACTGTAGGTGGAAGTCTATCTAGACTCAGATGTCAGAGGGAGTTTGTTCGACACAAAATACTTTCATTTGCAGGAAGATAATAACCTTCATCTTACCTTTCTTCCTCATTTGATTAGCAGGGAATCCTTGGATGCCCTTGACCTAAGGTTTGAGTCATTTTTATACACCACCTCTTTGAGTATCTTTGAAGTAAATATTCTAAGACATCTGTGACTTCAGATGTAAACTTTTCTATGTAGGTAGGAGAGCTAAAAATAACAGATATGCCAAGGAACTGGACTTGTATGGGAATATAATGGAACGGAACAGGCCAGTGGACTTCCAAGTTCTCATTGTGGAAGGACAGATTATTTAGCTTTCTAGACATACGCCCTTAATCTAATACAACAATCACTTCTTTTTATTATGAAGGGGCTTTATACTTCTACTTGGTAGCTGACCATTGAATAGAGCATGTAAGGACTTCAGACGAATTTACGCATAGTGAGCTTGTTATTATTGTCACAAAATCTTATTATGTAACACTACATACAAATACTGCATGACATTACATCTTGCATATTATTGTTTACATGATAATCTACAATTAATTAGTAAGTCACAGCAAAGTGTTATAATACTTGTCACCGATTTGGGTTATGGGAGCAAAGAAATCATAGAAGAACTCGAGGCCTGAGAATCCTCTCCCCTATACTTGGAGCAAATTGTCCCCGATGGCTGGAGCTTATCACTGGTAACTGGTTACTAGAGAGGTCATCAGGAGTCACTACGTCTCCACAGAGGTAACAGTCTACTGAAGCAAGACTAGAGACACAAAATAGACAGATTTAGACAAATTAAAACTTTGTTCCTAGCTTTCTACAAGTTATATGTTTTAGAAAAATAAACCGAAGATACCTTTGGTTGAGTGTCTGGACTCTAGTATATGGGAAGTTAATTATTATACACGAACCTAAGAAATGGTCTCGTGAGAAGAGCAGTTAGAGGATCTGCCGTCACCCACTCAGCTCCATCAATGTTTTCACTTCTCTGGACCTTGGCTTGCTCATCAGATCAATGGGTTGAACCTAGAGGTTTTCAATGGGTCACTAAACTAAAAGACAACATATAATTCTTTGTTAAAATTCAGTTAAATTTTAGAATCTAACAGCACTTTGCTGGCATGTGGTGACACGTGCTATGAATAATCTTATTTAAATTCATTTATTATTTAAATAATCATATAAAATGTGTGAGGGCTGTGGGTTTGTTGTTGTCTGTGTTTCTACCAAACACAATAGTCTTATATCTGGGTTCTTAGTAGTTACTTGGGAAACAGTCCCTTGTAACGACGCTCTTCAGACCTCTGGTCAGCTAGATATGGACTTGGGCTAGTTTCTTGTTTTCAGTTTGTGAAGTGAGGATGGATCTAGACACAGGCATCCACTTGTTCCCATTCCATCCTTTGAACTTGTGAGGAGTCAGAGAGCTTAAGTGTCTTTGGGCACAGCTCATCATGGTGACTGCAGCCTAGTGATCTATCAGCTCTGGGGATATAGTCTGGGATGTTGTACTCTATTGAGATAGCTCACAAGATAAAGAGCTTGCTGCGCAAGAATGAAGACCTGAGTTCATGCCTGGCACCCACCGAGAATTCAGGCACTATGGTTCTCCATGGTGAGATTCTGTGACCCGACCCAGCACAGGGCAGGGCAAACATAAAAGCATCCTGCAGGTTATCTATCCCAACAGTCTAGCAGAAACAAGAGCTTCAGGTTCAGTGGCAGAGGTTATCTCAAAAATAAGGTGAGTACCAAAAACGGAAGACACCCAGCATTGACTTCTGGCCTCCGCACATGCGTGCCGCTGTGCACACATCCTGCTCCCCCATACAAAGAACATAGGCTCTGAATTAGTCACTGGGGCTCCATCCCAGTCCTTCTAATCACACATTACATGACCTTGAACAAGTTATTTGACCTTCATGCCTTATTTTTTTTTCAAACAACAGTCAGGAAACTCTACCTCTTAGAGATAAAACTGTAGAGTTTTTTGAACAACTGTCTGATACCCAGCAAACACCCACTAATGAACAGCTGCTATTGTTTTATTATTGTGTGATATGGGCAATGAATCTATGGGCTGGATTTTACTGTAACCCTGTTGTGACCATCTGTATGCATAATTAGTAAGGAAGGGTGGAGGGGCTCAGAAGGAACTGAGTGTGAGCCAGAAAGATGGTGGGTGTTTAAACCATTCCTCGGGGATTGATGTTTATGTCGCTCTTATGGCTCTTTAGGGAATAAAATTACCTCTGGCTTTCAGTGGCCTAATTCAATGTCTGACAACTTCTCTCAGTTGGGAAGTTATTCCTTCAGTGTGGCTTAATTACCTATTGTTACAGCTTCAGTTTGGGGTGAGAGAAAGGATAACCCATCTGACTGTGCCATGAAGATGATTGACGGCTCTGCTGAAAACTACTGGGTCATATAGAGCTGCTTACCATCAGTGGATTGCTTCAGGGCTTGGGTCTGTACAGTTGAGTACAGTGTCTTCTAGGCAGGGCTCTTCTCTGTGTGTCTGGTAGTCACACAGTATGGAGTGCAGAGGAGGTAGCAGTTACTAGGATCTCGAGTACTTGGTTTTGTATGTCTACCCGGTGCAACTAGAANCTTGAAAAGTTATATCCCCAACTAGCCTCAGGTCTTGGTCTGTTACTTAACAACGGACTCTGCTGTGTGTTTTGCTACCTCCTCATATGGCCTTTTTGAATACGGTAGTGTGTATGTGTGTGCGCTTATATGCATATATGTAGGCAGATGGTGAGAAATTGAGGATAGCCAAGAAGATTTGCTGGGAAACTGTGCTCATAAATCCAGGAAAAAAAATCATTGTAAAACTGGAAAAAGGGGGGGGGACTTTGCATTTGTTTGGGGGAATATTCTTAAGCCATCTTCACATGGGTGGACCCATGGGAAATGATAGGGACTTTTTAGCTCTATGAGATACAATAGGTTGACCGTGACTGGAGCCAAGGTCAGGAGGAGAACCATTTGGTACACCTTGACTTAATGAAGTAGATTTGAAGGGATATTAACCTAAATAAAGGGGTGAGTGTGACTGGGTACAGGAGGTTGATGTCTGTGGAGTGCTGTAGAGGAAAGAGCATGGGAGGTTCCTTCACCTCTTCAAACCCCAGCTTGGTCTTGTCGCCCTGACAAGCTTGTTCAGCTCACTGAACACTGTATCCCGAATCCTCATCTCCAGTAGATAGCTAGTACTACCCTGACATGTAAGGACTGGCCTTTGAGGTGGTGGCCTCTGGAGTTTGGAAGGCTCATCAGGAAACTCCTCCACCAACCTGACTCTAGGATATAGTACCAGCCCTTTCCTCTAGAGGAGCAAACAAAACTGCGTTCCTGCTAGCCCCCCGCCCCGTGTCATGTGCAAACCAGCAGGGTTTCTTCCCACAGCTCATGCTCAACTCTGGTGGAGGCAGATGTGTCGATGGTTTTCCCTGCTAGGCCAGTTATTTTGGTGGAGACAGTTAAGGTCACTCTGAGCTTGGTCCTGATGGTATGTGATGTATTCTGCTGCATGCTTTACATCATTTCTTCACCCAATTCTTAGCAACCACCATGAGCAGTTTCGTGGCACCTTCGCTGTACAGACAAGGAATCTGAGTTTTGGCATGGATAGGACTCATTGATTCATAGGTTCATTGTGAGGCTCCATCTAAGATTGATTGGATATGAGATGAAACTTGATGCCATTCCCTGCTGGCCGCTAAAAAGAAAGCCCCAAATCAGCTTTATGTGTAGCCCATCTACAAAAAACAAAACAAAACAAAACAAAAAAAACAAAAAACAAAAACCAAAACAAAACCTTTTCTCCCACGTCTCTAACTGAAAACCCAAAATCTCCATCTTCTCCAGCCTCTATCTCAAATACTTGCTAAGCCAGATGCAACTAGATTCATTGAAATGATCCACACAGTTTCATTCTTCTCCCTCGTTAAACGCCAGTGTCAGCAGTGTCCCTTTGTTGCTGAGGGATGCTTATTATAAGTGCTCAGTACCCTTGATTGCATGAGTTAATTAATGACTGATGAATGATGAACGGAGTTAGCAGATGGGGCAATGGCACTGTAGAGCGCTCACCTTTCTTTGTGCAACTATCTGATGTCCTGTCTTTCAGGGTGGCATGATTGCTCTGCTGCTATCCATCTTGTGCCTAGTGATGATCCTGTATACTCGCAGGCGCTGGTGCAAACGTCGTCGGGTCCCCCAACCCCAGAAGAGTGCCAGTGCAGAGGCAGCCAATGAGATTCACTACATTCCGTCTGTGCTGATTGGCGGCCACGGGCGAGAAAGTTTGCGCAATGCCCGAGTGCAGGGCCACAACTCTAGTGGCACCCTGAGCATCCGGGAGACACCTATCCTGGATGGCTATGAGTATGACATCACAGATCTGCGTCACCATCTGCAGAGGGAGTGCATGAATGGAGGGGAGGACTTTGCCAGTCAGGTCACACGCACTTTGGACTCCCTTCAGGGCTGCAATGAGAAGTCTGGGATGGACCTCACACCAGGTAGGAATGGGAGAAGGGATTGGCTCATTTAGTCCTTTCTCAGGTAGGCCAGTAAGCAGCTAGCTAACAGATATTATGTTGCAAAATGTACCAATGTCTTTCCTCAAATGGGCAAAAATAACCTTTTGTGTAGACTCCACCCCAACTGAGGAGCTATTAGCAATTAATGGCTCCTGGGAGAAGAAGAACCAGTTTTCTTCATGAGTTTGAACAAGGTTGTCTTGCTCCTGTGGACAGTCCTACACCCATATGCATCTAGGCAAGCACCAACTGGACTTAGTGGGATATAAAAAATTCTATTAGGAGGACATTAAGCATGTGGGAGGACATAGGAGGAGTAAGAATCAGGCATGAGGGGTGGGTCTTATCAAAATACATTTTGAATACATTTGTGAATTCTCAGACTTAATAAATAAACACTCCTTTTTCTTGGACAATTGTATTGGTTTTCTAATCCATAAAATAAGAAGTATAATATTAGCATAAGTTGGGTCCACTTCCACTTTCACCCAGTACTGGGAGCAGAGAGATGCCGTTAGGTGTAGTAGAAGTGTTCTAGAGCCTCTAAGTGTATATTGGGAATCCCCCTAGGAAGTGAGGTAGTGGCCTGGAAAACTAACCTGGCTTGACTTCTTTGTATATTATATATTTGCACAGGCAACTTAATTCTTTAGTGACATGGAGGATCCTCAGCTATTCATTTTTTTGTTTTGTTTTTCTCTCTGCCTCCTAAGATGTGGGGCCTTGAGTCTTCTAATTACATGACTTTGCCCCTACTTCTGTGGTCTCTACACAGGATGCATTTTCTTTCAAAGAAAATGGAAGACTGCAATCAAAGCATCAGATCTTAGATGTTAGACATATCTATGGAGACAGTGGATAGAAGAGCCTTGGCCCTAACCCAACAGAACAAGATCAGGGTCAAAAACATGCAGAGAGGGAGGAACAGTTCTTTTATGATAGCCCATGTCTCTCCCTTTCAAACGGCTATGAATCAGTACATCTTGAAAGAGAACACCTCAACAGTGATCCTTCAAGGCACTGCCCAGTACCTTCCTCTTTGAGGAAGACACATTTGATACTGCATACTGCTAAAGATGCACAGACTCTGGGAGAGGCGGCAAAGGTTAAAATCACATGGTGGGACATGGAAATCCTACTTGGCATCTAGAAGATGACCTGTATCAATAACCATTTCTTAATACGGCTTAAAGTCTGAGAACTTCAATGTCTGAGGACTTTGAAGTCTGAGACTAGAAAGGAGGAGTCTCCAACATGAATCATATTCCCCATAGCACTGGGCAGAATACCAAGGCCATGGAATCGACATACGGTACTTGGGGGTTCAAACCTAAACTCCTTTAGGGAGCAGACCGACCACACAGATGTATGTAGTAGCTAGAGCACAGTCATGAAGGAACGGTGAAGACCGAGGTGAAAGAGGGGCCACCTTCTGTCTGAAGGCGCATAGATTCTATTTCTGCTAAAACCCTGTGCTGGTCAGAAGAAAAACCCTGTATTCTACATTTAGCCAAAGGCTGGCAAGCAGTGACATTATCAATATGGAATTAGCTCAATTGGATTTCCAATTGTAATCCTCTTTACTTCACTCCTCCCTTAACGTCGTAGCCCCTAGAAAGCAGAGCTTCCACCTGCCTCTCTCTTTCTATGTTTCTCGTGTCAGTGCCCTGGGCCCATCTACTCAGCTCACGTGGATTTTCTCACTTTCTTTCATGTTTGGCCTGTTCTCTTAAGGTTTTCTTCCCCCTTTGTCTTGACTTTACCTTATACAGGAAGTGACAATGCCAAGCTGTCCCTGATGAACAAGTATAAAGATAATATCATAGCCACGAGCCCTGTGGATTCCAACCACCAGCAAGCCACTCTGCTCTCCCACACCTCCAGTAGCCAAAGAAAGAGGATCAACAACAAAGCAAGAGGTAGCCATGTCCAGTTCTAACTCCCACAGATGGGTTCTAAAATGTGGGTAGAGGCAAGGTCTTTAAACCAGCTACACATACTGCCACACATAGCTACAAAGGCACAGTCTTCTGAAGGCCAAATAAAACCTACTTGCCTCAAAATGTAAGAGTGGAAATCTTTCGATTAAATATCTTTATGAACATGAGTAGTTCCTAGGAACTAATTGAACAAGTGTGCAAAGATGTGTGTAAATGGCTGTTTACCACATTTAAACAAGCCAAAAATTGGAAAAGGTTTAGATGCCCACCAACAGGGAATTGGTTAACTATCTGGCACATCTGCCTAATGTCCAGTGACTTAGCATGCAGTCATTTAAAACGCTCATATAGATCTTTATTTGTTAATATGGAAAGTTGCCCGCCAATCTACTCAATGGGGAAAATGAGATTATAATGAAGATATGGCACAAGTCCATTTCAAAGGGAAATTAAAAGCTCTTTACCTGTTTCAGTATCAGAAAAAGACAGAGAGTATATGGGTATATATTTATCAAATGATCAAACTATTTGCCTATGATTTAGAGGGCTTGAAGGAATATTCCCTGCTCTCATGGCTATCTATCTTATTTATTCCTTTTGTATATATGTTCATATTATGGAATCAGTGGAAACTCAGAAGTAAAATGTCTTTCCTGCTCTGATGTAATTCTGGTCTCCTGTTAACCTGAACAAAACATTTCCCTTCTTTTCTTCTCCACCCCTGACCTCTGCAAGTCCTCTTTGACAAGCAGATGTCAGACAAGCCCCTCATTATAGAGACACGTTCTGTGTGGGGACTGGAGTGCCATCAATTGCTCTCAAAACTGCTTGCTCCTCCAACAAACCTAGACATTGAGAAGCCCTGGCCCCTCAGCTGCCTCTCCCAGATTGTCCATCGGCTACTCTCATTTTTATTGACTTTCCAATTAGACCTCACCCTATGACTCTGCATTGCAAAAAGAGAAAATGTCTATTCTGATTCTCTATCCATTTCAGCTGGTTCTGCCTTCTTGAACCCTGAGGGGGACTCTGGCACTGAGGCAGAAAATGACCCGCAGCTGACCTTTTATACCGACCCCTCTCGGAGCCGGAGGCGCAGTCGAGGTAGGAATGATGGAGGGGGTGTGAGCATGGTGTATGTGGGGAAGGCAGGGACCATAAGGGATCTGTGCACTCCAGCCAGCGTCACCAGGAAGAAGGCTTGGATTGCAGCGGGTGCTTGCTCCCAGGAAGAAAGAAGAGCCTAGAGTCCAGTGAGAGCGAGAATCATCTCTCCCAGATAATGGCACTCTCAAACAAGTTTCCAAGTTGTTTGAAAGGCTGTTTCTTGGTCAGAAGACTCTCAATTCCTTCTGGAAGACTTGGCAGTCATGTTTTGCTATTCAGAGAGATAAACAAAGTGGGTGAAGTTTGTTAAATGAATAATCGGTGTACTCCTCATCAATTCAGCTGCCTTGGTCTTGGGATCGAGCTGGGAT
>LOJH01034226.1:0-12942 GCA_001685095.1 Ellobius talpinus
TTACTCAATGAAGCAGAGTCTCTCACATGAAGTCAGAGCTTGCCAATATGACTGTCTAACTACCCGGCTTGCTCCCGGAACCATGGATGTGCCTTCCAAGGACCAGGGTTGTGAGTCAGCCTGTCCAGCTTTTAAACACCCGTTCAGTGGATCCAAATTCTGATCTTGTGTTTCTATGGCAAGCACTGAACCATCCCCCAGCCCCTAAGGAGCATCTGTTCAACTTGTAGTTTTGTAACTATTTGTCCTGGAAAACAATTTAACCTCTGTTACATTCAGTTTTTAAACTCATAAAACAGAGACGATTGGAATAAGCTCTCCATAGGATTATTTGTAGGAATAAATGACTTTATTGCTGGAAATTTCCTACGTACTCAAGAAATTAGAAAACATTAAATGCAGCAGTGCAAAATATAAGTACGAAGATAGTTGTTGGAGGGAGCCAATTGTTCTCTGTGTTGCAGGAATTTGCCTCTAATGAGAAACACAGTGCATTCACTAAACTAATGCCTGCATAGATACAACCTAGCAGAATTGTGGAGAGGAGGCTGAATATAAAATCCCGTTGCTTTCAAATTGGAGCACTTTATGTTTTCTTTAGATTATGGTCTTTCAATTCTGCTCCATAAAGCTGGGTCAAAGCTGACTCATTTATAGAGATGGAATTACTGACTGAATCAAAAGTTTGAAACCTCTCATGACGATAGGCGGCCAAAAGCTTTGGAGGCTCCTAATTGGAAGTCATTTTTCCCTATTAATTGAAAATGAGGATTTTATTTTTCTTTCAATTCCAGTAAAATACTCAACAGGCCTGTGTGAGAGAAAGGAGAACAGAAGATTCAATAAATTGATATATATTTTTTTCTTTTAATGGAACTATAAGAGGTATTTGGAAGTCCTTGCCTTATCATATCTGAAGGTTTCCTATATAAAATGATAACAATAGTTAATATTGGATTCGGATTATGGATAGGTTTTGGGTCTTGGACTCTCACAGATCTGTGAAAGTTGATTTAGGATAAAGCTGGCCCTTATTATGGGCTGTTTGAAAATATGACCTCATCAGGAAAAATTTCCAGGAAAATAGCTGTTATACTTGGGAAATAGAAAAAGAAAAGTGAACACTTAGGCCATACACTATAGAGAAAGGCAGAATCTAAGCCCATAAATACCAAGAAAGGATACAAAACATGCCACTGGTGGTGACACGTGCCTTTAATCCCAGCACTCAGGAGTGGAGGAAGGCAGATTTCTGAGTTCAAGGCCAGCCGGGTCTACAGAGGTAGTTCCAGGAGAGCCAAGGCTACACAGCAAACTCAGTCTTGAAAAGTAAAAAACGACAACAACAACAAAATGACACAAAATCCGTAGCAGATAACATAGAAATAAAGCAGCTCAGCACTTAACATGATTCAAAAAGCATTAACCAAGGAGAAAAAGCTAACTAAATCTACTATCAAATTTAACATCTGCAGTCTAGCAGAAGACCTGATAGAGGGTGAACATGCAATAAGAATGGAGATACTTGATGAGGAACATTATGTTCGCTAGCAAAGATTTGTTACGTTTGTTTATGATGCGTTTTTTTTTTAACAATGTAAGAATGTGTGTTTAAATATGTTAAGATGTGTTTGTTTCATCTTCCCTGCCTAAGGCACCTGATTGGTCTAATAAAGAGCTGAATGTGCAGTAGTGAGGCAGAGAAAGGATAGGTGGGTCTGTAACAGGAGCAAGCAGCTGCTTGTTGTCCCATCCACCCCGCTCTGCTAGCTAGCGTACACCCGAAATAACCACACAGAAACTGTATTAATTAAATTACTGCCTGGTCCGTTATCTCTAGCCTCTTATTGGCTAACTCTCACATCTTAGTTTAACCCATCTCCATTAATGTGTATCGTCACTTGACTGTGGCTTACCGGCATGAGTCTAACCAGCATCCATCTCAGGCAGGAGAACCATGGCGTTGGCCTGACTCTGCTCTTCTTCCCAGCATTCTGTTTGGTCTACTCTGCTTACCTGAGTTCTGCCCTATCAACTAGGCCAAGGCAATTTCTTTAATAACCAATGNAGCCTCTTATTGGCTAACTCTCACATCTTAGTTTAACCCATCTCCATTAATGTGTATCGTCACTTGACTGTGGCTTACCGGCATGAGTCTAACCAGCATCCATCTCAGGCAGGAGAACCATGGCGTTGGCCTGACTCTGCTCTTCTTCCCAGCATTCTGTTTGGTCTACTCTGCTTACCTGAGTTCTGCCCTATCAACTAGGCCAAGGCAATTTCTTTAATAACCAATGAAAGCAACACAAATACAGAAGGACCTCCTACACTATGGGTCTGTCAGGCAGAGAGAATAAACAAGAGGAGAAATTTAGGAAAGGGAAGAATGAAAGAAGAAGGGGGAAAAGAGAATGACAAATTTGGGGTGGGGGCAAGAAGCCAAGCAACCACCAGCCAAACTGGAGAAGCAGTGAAAGCAAGAAAGAAACACGAAGTCCTGAGGCAAAAGGTAGATAAAAAGAAACAAATCAATTTAACTTCAAAGAGCTAGCCAGAAAGAAGTCCAAGCTAGGTTGAGCATTTATAACTAAGAAGTCTCTGTGTCAATATTTGGGAGCTGGTTGGTGGCCTAAAAGCAAAAGCCTGGTACAGATACTCATACTTATGCAGGAGGATTTGCTGCTGGAACATGTCTCTGTGTTCCCACTGAACAACTGTAGTCTCACATATAGCCTTGTAGCAAAACTGGGAATGGTGACAGTAGGAAATTCATTTGCCCTTAGTAACCAGCTGTCGTATTTTCATCAGGACCTGTAGATTATAGACAACAGACTCCCAGGTAGATGCCCGCAGCTGTGTTTTGTTTTGCTACCTGACCTGCCAAAGCCTTGATTACTGTCACTAGTCACAGAAACTCCGAGTGGAGCCCCCTGCCGATAAAGACAGATCCCTGTCAATAAGTGGACCAGTCTGAAAGGAAGAAATCAAGAACAGGGCCTTCACCTAGTGCCACTGGCCAGTTTGGTCTTGGAGGATGTCATTTGGGAAGACACTTTGGACATGACCTTTAGGGATTCATAGGCCTGAGAGTGGTAGTTCCTGTGACACTGGAGTTTCTAGGGGTGACTTTCCCCACCTTTGTATTTTGGGTAACTGCAATGATGTGACAAGAGCTGTTTTCACTGATTACTTACTCACAAAGAACTACTTGTAACATTTCCACTTTCAGTATGGCATGTTAATACCTTAGTAACTATCCACTGGTTTATGGCTTTTTTCCCCCAAGAAGGGTACTGAATCCATATTTAATTTTTAAAGCCTTAAATCAACCATAATTTTTGACTATAACAATTTAACACTACTGCTCACATTTTTATGTGTACTGTATGAACTCAGTTGCCCAGATTTTGTATAATAATTTTAAAAAGTTCACTAGTGGGTTGGTTTATACTTGTGTTATTTTTATCTTCAATTTCTTTTATTAGCATTGCCTAATTTTTATTTCAAAGCCACTTATTAGCATAAAATGGAATGGGCATTATCTCTTTCTTTAAATGTTGTCACTAGGGTAAGTCACTAACCACAGAGGACTCATGCGTGGAGAGTCATTTTCATGTATTTTAAAAGTGTTAACCTTATACATTGAAATAATATTTATACACCAAGTTGAATAAAACATAAAAATAAGTTTCTTTCTTTTTATGTGGTAACTAGAAACATTTTGCATTGCATATGTAATTACCATTTTGTCATTATTAGAGAATATTGGTTTAGAAAATAGACAAGTCCTCTCTTGAGAATCAAGGGTAAAGCTGTCATTAAAGGTACATTTTTTGAGCAGCTGGTAAAGAGTAAAATGAAGAGATCAGTCAGAAATGCAATGGCTACTCTTAAAAGACCTTGCACCTTTTAAAGATAAGCCTCAGGAACTCATGCTTGCAATTTACCAAGACGAAACCTGGCATATATGCAAGCCAGATATATCAGCTGCTTTGCCCAAGATGTGCGTGGAGTGGAATCTTCACTTGAATGAGTTCATGAATAGCTCTAATCTGAACCCTGCCCTAATAAGAATTACTCCCGTGTAATTACATGTTGTTTCTGCCTAGAGGTGGGACTCCAGTAAGTTCTGCCTGTTGGGCACTTTCAGTGTAGGATTGCTATTATTACATACAGAGAGATCGTGGTGACTATCACTAACCTTAGTCCATGATTTAGAGAGGAAAGTAGTATACAGTGGTAGTTAATGGACTTGAGTCTCATTGTCAGATGTGAAATATTTGATCCACCAACTATACTATATTGAGACAGAAGTCAGAAATGTGTCAGGCATAAAATATGCTTCTTTTTATATGATAGATGACTTTTTTCTTGGAATAATATAACAGTATATATTCATTTTTGGCCACATAAATCACAATATGTTTGTGTCTTGGGATGGTATATATTCATTTTGGCCATGTTAATCATAATACATTTGTATCTTGGGACAATATATATTTATTTTTGGTCAGGTAAATCACAATACATTTGTTATCTTTGTACATAACTATATTTTAAGTAAAACTCAATAGCTGCAAGAAATAATTTTCATCCAGACATTTTGAAAACATAATCTTTCAGATAAGCCATGATCTAAATTTTAAACTTTAATGTCTTCAGTATTCATTTTGATGTAAAAGTGGAGTGTGTACATTTAATGCTTCTAGGAGAGAAATATTTGGTATTAAAATGTTTTGTCACCATATTTCAATGAGTTAAATTGTGGTTTACTTTTTCTGATGTTCAGATTATATAATATTGTTAAAATGTTAGCATATCCTTTTTGATTTCTAGAACCGTTCTTAGCTTAGCTCTGGATGTTTTATTCCTGTCATTTAAAAGGATTTATTAATACATTTGAAAAAATAGTTCAGGTTAGGAATTATCTTAAAACTTATTTGTTTGTTAGTCTATTTATTTATTCATGTTTCTTTGGGACAGGGTCTTTCTGGGTAGCCTGGGCTGTCCTAGAACTCACTCTCCAGATCAGGCTGGTCTTGATCTCACTGAGATCTGCCTGCCTATATAACCTGCTGATCAATAGACACGTAACCAAACTGTATCTATCACACGCTGTTCAGTTTTCTAGTTTTACCTTGAAAGCAGACATTACTCAAGGTGCTAGGATGACAGGCAAACCCAGCAGAAGAGCAGCATGAAATCCTTCTTTGGGCGAGCATGGTAATGCCAGAGGGACCAGGTAGTAAATGCTGTGAGTAGGGAAAAGTGAAGTATTTGTTAGATAACGAAAACTGAGGGTAAGAAGAGACACTAGGTCTGTTCAAGTGCCAGGAAATTCCACTAAGACCTTTGAGTACATGCTGTTTGAGGGTAATCTGAAGGTGCAAAGAGAGTCTTGCAGTGGCCATCACCCAGACAGAGGACTTACTCGGAACCTGAAGTAGCACTGTGCGAAGGATGAATGACATGCTCAGGAAAGCAGCCCAGCCTCACGGGAATTCAGTGAATAAGATGAAAGGATTTGAGAAAGGCGGGTGGATGGATAAACGATGCACTTAGACTCGTGGATACGTTATTCTGAGATGGCCAAATAGGAGTGAGTTTTGACCCTCCTCCATCATGAGTTTTTGAGTCTAGAACGAGTGAGAGAAATGTGATTTGGGCAGGAGGTTGAGAAGGGCTTGGGGAAGACTTTGATACAATTTAAGTTTTAAAAGCTTAGTCTTAGTTTAGGTTCATGGTCTCTACATAACCAGATCTGCTCTTGAAACAATTTAAGCCATGTTCAAGTACAATCTCACTGTTCAATGAACTTCAAAATTCAGGCTGAATTCATATATTTATGCATGTGAACATGTATATAATAGTCAAAGACAAAGAGGCCGTTGATTTTAAAGGAAGGGCGTAGATGCACCATAGGGAGAGGACATGGGTGGGGTTTGAGAGAGGAGGGACAAGAGGGGAAATCAAGTAATTATACTTTAATTAATTTTTTATATTCAAGACATTGCTAGGGTGTTTCAAAGTAATATTAAAATATCTCCTGCTGAAAAGGAACTTGGAAAGTTTGAAGAGTAAGTGTAGAGCCATACACTTTGGCTCTACTTGAACATACAAAAATAGCTTGCCAAGGTAGATGTTGTTAGGAGAAGGGAGTTAAAAACTTTTCAGTGAATAAAATATCGAATTTGGGACCGAGAGAACAAATGGGAGTTAATTAGTTAAGACTTTGGGGAGTGTTCTAGCATTTACTCTGAGGCTAGACAGATAGAAAATTCTGGAGAATGCCCTACGTCACGTCACGTGAGGCTAAGAGACATGTGGACAGGTGACGCGGGCTGAAGCTGTATCACAAAAGTACTCTTCAAATGAACATGGATTTCATCTTTCTGGCAGATGGAGAGGTGTTAAAAGATTTAGTTGTTTCCACCAGCTTGAAAGATCAAGTGCAGCGTCAAAGGATCGGAGTCCATGCGTATAGAAAAGGAGTCCTATAAGGTACCTTGCTGTTAGTTGGCTCTTACATCATAGAACACTTCCAAGTGGTAAACCGTTTCCAATTAAAGAGAAAATTATAGAAAATTCCATTAGGGCTTTAAAACTCCTTGGCTCTAATTACACTAGAATGTGTAGACGTTTTGAACTTGAACCCGCTCTAGTTGAATTTGTTAATGATACTTTATTACATTTGTTTGAGAAACAAAACTAAGATCCAAATTATTTTGGCACTTTAGCTAAAAGGCAGAGTAATTTCATAGAGTAATAGGCTTTGGGGCTACCATTTAAATCTCATTAAGGATTTCTGTGTAATCTTGAAAAAAATACTATAAAGCTCTATGGGCTGAGAATGATCTTTCAAAATGAATTCTCAAGTGTTACCCGCCAGAGCAAATTCCACAGAAAGTGAAAAGCCCAGTTTCCTAGAGAAACAGGTAAGGAGTGGACAGACCTTGCCTTGCTGGAAAGCATCAACTGGCTCCTTTCCTATTTGCTTTTCTTTCTTCTTGGGATGTTTACTGGGCAGGAAAAGGACTGATTTCAGGCAAGGCTAAAGTGTTTTTCTTTTTAAATATTGCTTCTTTTCCTTTTCTTTTTTTGAAGGTGAAACCTGTTGTTTTAACAAATATCAACAATATATAACAAAAGTTGATATCTTCAGATCTTTGAAGCGTCAATAATAAATTACAAAGGGCTAGGGAGATGGTCCCGTGGTTAAAAGCACATACTGCTTTTAAAAGAATCCACTTTTATTTTCCAGCATTTGTGCCTAGCACTGCTCAATTGTCTGTTATTGCAGAACCCAAGCCCTATTTCTGCCTCTGTGGACAGCTCTACTCATGTGCATATGCCCACACATAGACACACGTACATACACATAATTAAAAATAAAGAAATTCTAAAAAAATGCTTTAGAAAATGATGGTTAAAAGGGGTTAGGGAAAATGATTTAGTTACTAAAGTGTTATCTATGCATGTAAGAGGTCAGAAATCCAAAAGCCCACTTAAACACTGTGTGGGTATGACTGCACACCTTTGACTCCAGTCCTGGAAGTCAAAAACAGTGGGCCCCAAGAACAAACTGATTAGAAAGACTAGTGACTGCCTCTCTAAACTCTGGGTTCAATTGAGCAATCTCGTCCCGGTAAACATGGCAGAAGAGTTACTGAGAATGATTCTTAGCATCAGGGCCTCATGTAACATACACATGTGCACACAGAAACACACACGTGTATCTCCTCACATGCAAGACTATGCATATATATATATATGTATACCACACATACGCATGTGGAAAATGGGAAGAGACACAAAAAGAATGTCTTATAAAGGTAGGATAGGAGGAATGGAAGTGGATTGGCTCTGGTGTCCTGTAAAGTTTACACGGCAGTAGCCATTTTCATGTGTAAATCAGAGCCAGAATAAAGCGGTTTTTTAACCAGTATAAGAACACTTAGAACTCAAATAAGTCAAGGCTTATGTACTTAGTCCTTTTAAGAAATTCTATTTATTTTATTCTTAAGAAATTCTGTTTTTTTTACTCAATAGATGTTTACCTGCTACCTGTATAACTCTTCATTTTTGGTTTTAGTCATTGTTTGGTGGAATAATTTTATCCTACCAATAGTGAAGAGTCTCTTCTTTTAAAGCCAGTTCTTGAGCAAATTCAGGTAAATTGCTCAAAACTGCAGCCATTCGCTTTCTCCCGACTACGGCCAATTGGTGCAATAGCTATTTCCGAGCAAAACTTTCCTTCCTACTCCCCACTGTAGGGAGAAAAAAAATGAGTGCTGCAGTTGTTGGACAAGGGCTGGCAGTTGATTTGGAATGAACCAGCCAAAAATGTCCCAAACAAATTAATAGCATAGAAACATCTGCTGCTGTTTTATTAGAGTTTCACATAAAAATCCAGTTTGCAAGCTGGCGTTTGGAACGCTTTTCTTTATGCTGAACTCTTAACGTTGCTGCAAAAGGCAATCAAGACCATATGTCTTACATTTTTAGGTCCAAATTTTCTTGCATCTTACTCCAACCTGAGACAGTTGCTTGAAACATGAGTGCTGAGTTATGAAACCCATTTTTAAAATCTGTTTTTTTTGTTTTGTTTTGTTTTGTTCTTTTTAGTGGCATGTTTTTAAGTAAGTCATTGAAATGATGGCATTTGTGTCTCTCTTCTTTGGCTATTACTACAATTTAATTTACAAATCGTTGTAGTCCATATTCATCATTATATCAGTGATTCTGGCTGCAGCTCAGTGTAGCACTTAAATAGACATAATAACATTAAGTTTTGATTTTTTTAAAACCTAATTATGATCCAGGAAAAGCTTCTGGTTTTTTATGGAGATGAAAACCATATAATAGCCTATGAACTAAATGATTTTGTAAAACTACTTCACCTAGATGTTTAGCTAATTTTACTTTTAACTCAACCCACATGAGGAAAAGTGGACAAGTTTCAGTATCAAAACACATTTATTGCTGTTGTGTTATTGCGAGATATGAGCTTTAAAAATGAATGTTGCCAACATTTCTAGCAGGGGTCTACCCCTCAGTGTTTGGCTACCTATATTGTTGGGACTGCATTAGTTCATTTTCATTTTACTGTGTACGGTACTAACTAGATCAGTGTCCTATACTTCTGTCCCTCTTGTTTCTGGTATTGGCCACCCCCCTTGGCTTTATATACATACACACACACACAAAGACACATCAACACATACATATGAGCAAATGTACATGCATATACTGAATGCATGCATTTAAATGTTTAAATTAAACTTCAGAGGACGCAACCATCTGTTCCTATAAGCTTTTGTTTGTATACAACAAACTTCATTTTCCCTTTGGTCCTAAAAAATTTTAGAAAGTTGCCTGGCAGCTTAACTCTGTAGCTTTTGTGATTTTGAGCACTTGGAAAAAGTTGTTTTTCTGCATGTTTAATGACTCTGAAATCAGGGTAATGTTTGCAACTGCATTTTATGTTTAGTGAAACATGGCAACATCTTTTCAAATCAAGGATGGAGGGACCAAAAACTCCACAAAGCCTTATTTTCCCTATGGGAAGAAAATTCCTTTTGCTTAGAAAGCCAGTTTCCTGTGCTATTTGTCATCGCCCATAGCTTTTTCATTTTGGGGAGATACCTTTTTACATTAGGTTACAAAAAGGACCAAAGGACTACAGATGTGGAGACTATGACATGGTTTCTATACAAACTCCTGTAAACTATAAAATAAACATTTACAGAGAAAATTAATAATCAAATTGAGTTCAGTTTCCTTTTTGTCCCCTTTAGTATTTCAGAGTTCTTTTATGGCTGATGTTGCATGGAACTGGGTCTCCCTATATGGTACAGTTTGTCTCTGACTTGGTGGTCCAGCTGTAGTCTTAGCGGACTGCTAGCATCATGTGGAAATGCCGAGATGTCAGCCCTAGTTTTCAGAATTCTCATTCCTGTTATATGCTTTTTAGGTATTAGGAAAGAAATGTAGTGTTCCTACTAGATACCAGACCAAAAGCAGAGCTCTCTGAACAATCCAAAACGTCTTATGTGGACCACGATGCTGTTGTATATTACATCACATACCTGGGATGCTCTGCAAAAGACAAAACAGAAGGAACTCTAGTGACCAAAGGAAGGTTCGAAAGTGAGCCCTTGAGGATGGTGTTACAAATCCAAAAGGTGCCGAGTGCAGGGAGGAAATGCCAGCAGAGGAAACCACTAGACATTGGAACTCTTAAGAAGGTACAGCCTCAGGCCAGAGGAGTCCATGCAGAGATCCTTGAACAGTTCCTATTTCCTCTCTCCTTACTTCCTTTCCTTTTTCTTTCCTTTTCCACTCTCTGTCCAGTTTAGTTGGATGAAGGAGTAGGTACTAAGCTTTCTGTTGAGTTTGTTTACCTATGAAAGCTGATGTTTTCCCTGAGAACTTGTCTTTGTTTTTTTTTTTTTCGTTTTTTTCCCTGCTCTCAGCACCATCGTTTCAGTATGTGTAAGGGTACAGGATAGGCATGACCGTGAGGGGCAGCGGGTATAATAAAGATTCTTTTCCAATGCGGGGAAGGGTGTGAGGGAGAATTGACTTTGAAGTATTAGTTTTAAAACATTCCCACTGGCAAAACGCGGAATAACTGTTGTGGTTTCCTTAATTGTGTTATATACACAAAAGATGTTTGAGGGAAAGAAAGAAGCCGAGGCTGAAATGCTTGAGAAACAAGACTTGCTGAACTTGATTTTAATGTGAAATAATTTTTGCGTGTGTGTTTGAGGGAAGGGGGGACTTCAGAGCTTTTTTTCATATTGCATTTATTTAAATGTTTAGATTTCTGATAGAGTTAATACTAGAAACACTGAGAGTAAATAGACAGAAGTCTACAAATAATGCCTCATGGTACTTACAAAGCTGAATGCACATGACCAAGGGAATAGGATATGCCCATGAGGGCTCAGCCCTACACAAAGAATTGTAGAGAACTCAGGAAAACTGGGAGCAGGCAAGGCTGTCTTCTCCAGAGAGGAACACAGTTGGTTTTCCAAGAGCTAACATAATTATAAGAAAATATGACAAAGACTAATTCTTATATATTATACACAATCAGCATCATTATTATATCTCACATATTATGCTTAAAAGGGGAAGACAATGTTGGGAAGAGCTTTAAGAAATGCCTTACTGTCGATGGTAGTAGCATGGATGCTGCTGCTTGTGTTGAACCGCGAAGGTGCTTTCCCTAGCGTCTGTGACATGAAAGTCTTCTATGAATTTAAATCTTCTCCTCATTGAGCTTAAAATAACTGTGTGCTCAATAAACAAAATCAAAGGCATCTTCAAACCATAATATTTTTGTTTTATTTTGTGCTCAATAGTAAGTTTATCCAACTCTTTAAACATGTTTTGTTGCATATTTGAAATATTGTAGCTATCACATGGGAAAGAGAGATTTGAGACCTCTGCTGATTTCCAGTGATTAGGAACTTTGCAGTATGTTCCGTCTCAATTTAACGATCTTCCTGCCCAGTTTGTGCTTTAAAAGAAGCCAAAGGTTTTAAGCTCTTTGTTATACTCTTCTAGGGAGTAGAAGGGATGGCTGTGCACTGTGTCATTCTGGCCATTTTCTTCGTAAACTGTCAGTCTTTGTAAAGAGATGATAGAACTGAGCTAGCACAGGAAAACATGCTTTTCGCAGAGAATTAACTAGACGGCTGGGCCAGTCTTTGGAATTCTTGTAGTAGCATTCTGGCTGTCCAGCTGTGCTGCTTCCCATGACAGCTCTTCCTGCCTCCACTGGTCTGCCTCTTGGATCATCTGATCTTCATGGCGAAGGACTGAAAAGAGTGACTACCATTGAAAGGATGTAACAGTTTTCATCCTTTTGATGGAGTCAGATAGGTATGAGAGGAAATATCTTTTGAATGTGGTTAAATATGACCACACTAAAAATTCACACAGTGGCATGCAGCTGGAAAGTGGATTATCATGAACGCAGAGGAAGTATTTCCCTTTCTTGTTGTTGTCATGCCATGTGCCTCACATCTGCAGACATACCTCCAGATGTTTCTAGAACACTCCAGTACTTAAATTACTTAAAAGCATTTCATTTCCAAACCAATTTTATTTTATTTTTTGAAAAATAATAAACATGATTAAAATAATGATTTATTAAAAGGGTAGTATGTAGATAACACAGCATATTTATGACTCTTAAATTTCCCTTTGATATATCTACTTACTTACAACTAGTCACTATTTTTACATTCATGCTTTATATAGCATTTTGTAATATTTTCCTGTTTGAATATTTATAACGCATATTTTTTTAAATTTTGCAAATGTTTTGTTAGTGACTGAGTTAGAATAGAAATTTATAAACAACTAATGAAAAATAACATTGTAATTTTAGGTTTTGATACCAATATTCTCTAAGGATTTTTTTAACTTTAATTATGTGTAGGCATGTGTGTCTGTGTGTGGGTTTGTGCATGTAAATGCCCATGACCATGGAGGTCAGAGAAAGGAGCTGGAGTTAATAGGTGCATGTTAGCCATGAGACATGAGTACTGGGAATGGAGCTCAGGTCCTCTGGAAGAGCAGCAAGCGCTCTTGGCTGCTCAGCCAAGTGTCTAGGCCTGAGATAAGTTTTTTACATAATATTTTCATTCATATTGGAATACTGAATACATCTGATACTGTAAGGGTTTATGATTAAAAAAGATGAGCTGTAGATCCTATATTTTAACCTTGGAGTATTAGGAGGCAATTTCAAAATTGAAAATTGGCTGAACAAACTTTCAGTCAGATAGCTAAAATGTTAGGCGCTCACTCATTCTAGCCAGAATCCTTTTGATGATAATATATGGATGTACTTTCTGACAAATTTTATTAGAAACAGTCCTAGCTTAACAAAGCAGACTAAGTATGAGGGGTGGTGGTGAGGAAGGT
>LOJH01034227.1:6284-19691 GCA_001685095.1 Ellobius talpinus
TGTTCATAAGTGTATGCTTGTACACGTGCACATACACACCTATAAACACATAAAGAACAGGGTTTGAAGAGCCATTGCTAAAACTGTTCAGAAGACGAGAACAAGACAAAGGATTTCCTGAGATTATATAATTCCCAAGGGCTTGAATTCTTTTGACGGTGCATGTTTTTCATTTTTATAACCTAAAAGATGTTTCAAAGAACTCTGCCTATGGATTGAGAGAGGTGGATCAGAGGTTAAGTGTGTATACTTCTCTTCCTGAAGTTCGGTTCCCAACACCTACACTGCACTGTTCGCTGCCTGTGACTTCAGATCCAGGGGGTCTAACACCCTCTTCTGGCCTCCAAGGCTACCTGCACTCACCTGTACACACACACACACACACACACACACACATTTATATACACATAAACAAAATAAGTTCTTTAAAAAAAAACCTCTCAGTCTAGTCTAGTTGGGTGGCACATGCCTATAATCTCAGCGGGCAGGAGGTGGAGGCAAGAGAATGACAAGAGTCCTAGGCTACCCTGGGCTTTGCAATGAGTTCCAGACCAGCCTGGACAACACAGAGCTGTGGTTCTCAACCTGTGAGTCATGACCCATTTGGGTGACTGAACGACCCTTTCACAGGGGTCACATATCAGGTAGCCAACATATCAGATGTTTACACGACTAATAATACCAGTAACAAAATTACAGGTATGGAGTAGCCACAAAAAAAAAAATAATTTTATGGTTGGGATAACCACAGCATGAGGAACTGTATTAAAGGGTCACAGCATTAGGAAGGGTCTCTGGGAAAGCCTCATTAGACAAAGGTCTTGAGCTTGTATAAAGTATAGTCAGAAGCTACTGCTGAGCCTGAACTATCTACCCCCTTCCTGGTGTCATAACATGAGGCTGGGGTTGCAGCAGGAAGGAACTTGGCAATGGGAAAGCTGTGGTAACCCTTCTGCCAAATGAAGGTTAATTTGTCAATGGAAGAGGTACTCTCGCTAAGGCATGGCCAAAAAGTGGGAAGTTGTGAAGGACAACTGACCATTTGATTCTGTCACTTGAAGGTAGCAGAGAGCTTTTTTAGCTGTGGAGCTCACTCTCAAGTTTAAAGGCTTGTAAATCAGTTTTATTAGGTTAATTGATGGTGTCTTTGGGCTCTTCTGCTCTGTGATCTGCTGTGTCCTGTCAGAGGAAGATGCATGAAGTGGAATGCTGGCTCTCCTCACCCCTGCTGAGACCTGGAAGCACAGAGGCCCACACTGCAGCTGCTTGTTGCTGGCTGAGGGGCTGAGGGAATCGTAAGCTGTCTGATCCCTTGTGTAGGAGCAGGGTGCTTGAAATAGAATCTCTAAACTGCCTTCCAGAACATCATAGACACGCACTCAGAGCAGAAGGTATGTTTAGAATTTCTCTTTGCTCTTGGCTCTCATTACGCACTCCATGTGTGGCAAGCATGAGATGCTCAATATTCAAGCGCTTCAGAGCTGAGTGCCTGCCTGGTGCCAATTGCAGTACAGAGTGATGCCGCCCAGCATGGAGCTTGGTCCTGGCTGGTTTCATGTCAACTTGATATAAGCTAGAGTCATCAGAGAGGAGGGAGCCTCAGTTGAGAAAATGCCTTCATAAGATTGGGCTGTAGGAAAGCCTATAGGGCATTTTCTTATTTAACAATTTGTTGGGGAGTTCCCAGTTTATTCTGAGTGGTGCCAACCCTGGACTGGTGGTCCTGGGTTCTGTAAGAAAACAGGCTGAGTAAGCCATAAGAAGCAAGCGTGTAAGCAGCATCTCTCCACAGCCTCTGCATCAGCTCCTGGTTCCAGGTTCCGGCCCTGCTTGGGTTCCTGTCTGACTTCCTTTGATGATGAAATGTGATGTGGGAGCATAAACTGAACTAACCCTTTCCTTCCCAACTTGCTTTTTAAATATGGTGTTCCATCTCAGCATCCCTGGCTAAGACAAGCTTCTACACCCATAGACTCAACTAATCACAGGCCAAGAAACACTCAGAACAAAAGACCCAGACAAGGTAACTGTGATGGTTTCCTCCAGTGTGAAGGATATTTCTTAAGATGATGAACTGAGGAGGGCAGACTCACCCTGAATAGTGGACGCATCACCCTATGGGCTGGGGATCAGCACTGAATAAAAATGGGAAAAGAAGAAAGCTAATGGAACACCACATTCTTGTTTCTGCCTCAGAGGTAGAAACCATGCCTACCACCATGATGGACAAGATCCTCTCAAACCGGGAGCCAGAAACAATGCTCCTACCTCAAACACTTCCTCTAAGATATTTAGTCACAGTAACAGACAAAGAACCAACATGGTGTTATACATCTGTTTACCCAGCTGTTGGGCACAAATTCAAGCCTTTGTCTCAAGCTACATGAACAGAAATTTGGAATAAGAAAATACTATGTTATAGTGAACAGCGTGTGTAGACATGGTATTTCCTGCTGTTACTCCCCTCCCCGATAACACAGGGTACCAATTATTTATACAACATGTACATGGAATTGTAACTAACCTAGAGACAATCAAAAGTAGATAGGGAGATACGCAGATATTCTTCCATTTTCTGTTTTGTTTGTTTGTTTGTTTGCTTTTTATCAGTTTGCTTTGTAGCCCGAGTTTGACTTGACTTCACGATCCTGTTGTCACAGCCTCCCTGAGTGTTGGGAATGACAGACATGTTCCACCTCACCTATCTGTGCTGAGGTTCTATGTAGAACTGATCTTTTCACATAGTGGTCATGTCCATCCATCCACATAGCTGAGTACCTTTGGGCGGGGGGGGCTAAGACCAACCATCTATAGCTACTGAGGGATTCCATCAAAACTACTGAGGGATTTATAATAATACTAACTTCCTAGGGTCACTTTAACCTCCTCCCAAAATGTGTCTCTTTACATTAAGATGTTTTGTCTTGGAGGATGGGTAGATGTGCCTGAGAAACTGCATTTGATTCTAGGAACTCAGGTGAATCATTCAGGCATGGTGGTACACACTTGTCATCCCAGCATTGGGGAAGCAGAGACAGGCAGCTCTCCCGGGGCTTGCTGGCTAGGCAGCAAAACTTCTATACAAGTTCCATGCCAGTGAGAAACCTCGTCTCAAGGTGATATAAGTTCTCAGAGTAGATGAGAAAGCCAATATGGGTGCATAAACAGTGCGTGCTGTCTTTGCAGGTCCACAGGAGTCTCTGTCTTTGCCTCCTCCAGCTACTCCAGATGTTCCTTGGCTTATGACGGAATACCTCAACTCTAGCCCCGATCCTCACGGGGATCCTCTTCTAAACACAAACCTTTTCCTCCTATGCCACTATAGGGATAGTTATTACCTGCCTTGGAATCCAATTGGATAATACAGAATGCTCTTATTCCTAGTCCCCCAATCCAATCTCTTTTACAGGAAAAAAAATCCCTTTCCAAACAAAATCATAGTTGTGAGTTCTGTGGATTTGAGTATGGGGAAATCCTCCTAAGAGCCACCATGCCACCTACCACACTATGCAAAGTCCTGTGATACCTGCACAGAGATTCCCCTCATTGGAGAATGTGTAATCTCTTACTCAGAATCTTGTGTTTGGAATCTGCAATGTTCACCATAGTCTCATATGATCAAGCACTTAGTCCTCAGCTGGCAACACTGGGGAGGCTGTGGAACTTTTAAAAACTTAGGACTTCACATCTAAAAGTAAGTCACTAAAGGTGAGGACTGAAATTTATACATGGACCCTGGTCTCTGTCATACCCTCTACTTCCCATCTACCATGATGTAAGCAGGCTCCACCACACACTGCTGCTGCCATGAACTGAGTAAGCCAGGGCAACATGATGTGGCCAGAGCATACAGAGGAGCCTAAGGGGACATGGGATGCTTGGATCATACAAAGTATTCCAGGGAGACATGGCATATCCAGAGATATAGAATAACCAAAGATGATAAGAGCACAGGGTCCTTGTTTTAAGGAGAGGGAGAAGATAGGGTTAAACATACAGCATCAGTCCATGAACGATCTGTGCTACCATGTGCCATTCCAACTAACCGTCTGTCACCTCCTAATCATCAAAGGGCAAACTTGTTATTGTCATTTATTATATTTTTATTTATTTTCTGTATGTGAGCATTTATATTTGTGAGAGAGTATGTGTGCCAAAGAACATATTTGGAGGTCAGAGGAGTGGGAATTGGTTCTCTCCTTCTACCCAATGGATCTAGAGATTGTACTAAGGTCAATATTGGTGGCAGGCTTCTTATCGGTCCACAGTGCAAATTTTCTTTCTATTCCTCATTCAATGAGAGGAGCACCCTCAGTGCTATGGCTCACCTTCTCTGTTCCCACTTTAGCCCTGGCTGATGTTCATGTCTTTGCTGTGTTTGGAGCCTGGAGCTCTACTCAAGCTGTGCCCGAGAAAGGATGGGAAGCTGAGATAGAAGCCGCTCCAGAATAGAAGGCCATCAGAAACCCAGGTAAACACTGCTATTTAATGGTGATTAGCTGCCAGCATTATCTCTGCGGAAGAAGAGCTTACAGAGAATAGCAGTCACTAAAACTGATAAACACTCTCCTTGGCTGCGAACACTCATCGATGTTTGGTCTTTAATCTCTGAGAGCTAAATGCCCAAGTAGACCAATTGTTAACACAGCCAGTTGAGTCATAAAATGAGTTGCTACACTGAATTCATTGATTTTTATTGCTAAACAAGCTCTGATAATGGCCTGACTGGGGTGTTAAAGAGACACAGCTAAGGTGTCGCAGGACACGGAGCAAAAACTTCCAACTACTGAAAATTAAATGCATCTATTTCTACCAATTAGATTACCTTGCGGGAGATGAGCCTCCGGTGCTGAAACATTCAATATTTACCCACTTTCAGTCAAAATGCTGAGTGGCCCCACAAATGACATCTGTCTTCCAAATGAACAGATAAAATGAAATCATGACCACAGGACTGAGACTGCATGCTTGCCTTGATTCCCAGCACAAATGTTTGCTATGAAGTCTAGAGGCAATGACAGCAATGCCAGGTCCAGGCCATATGTCAGAAAGGAACATGACCACATGGGTTTACTTTGTTTGACCAATAATGCTGGTTAAAGAACTCAGTGGTCTTCCAACATAGTGTGTGTGTGTGGTGTGTGTGTGTGTGTGTGTGTGTGTGTGTGTCACTCTGCAGGTGTAAATGCTTAGACATGGGGGAAATGGGGTTGAGGGGATGGCCCTGGTAAAGTGTTGTTATATATCCTAGATAGTATTAACTATTGGTTTAACAGCCTAGAGTTAGATTGACCTGTGGGCATGTCTGTGGGGAAACTGTCTTGACTGTTAACCCAGCCCACCATGGGAAGCAACATTCACTGGGGCAGCTAGTATGTATGAGAAAGCTAGCTAAGTGTGACCCTAAGAACAGCCAAGAAAGATATTTGTGGTTTTGTTTTAAGTTCTTGAGTTCCTGCCTTGACTTTTATCAACAATGAGCTGTATCCTAGAAATAAACCATTTTCCCACCAAGTTGTTTTTGGTTAGAGTGTTTATCATGCCAGCAGAAAGAAAACTAGAAAATCTGCAAGCATAAGGACCTAATTTCTTTCCACACACATGCCTAGAGCCCATGCTTTCAAGAAGAAAAAAAAGCTGGGTGATGTATGGTTGTAATCCCAGTATTGGGGAGGCAGAGACAGGTGGATCCTTGGGCATACTGCCCACCAATTCTAGTAATATTGGCAAGTTCTGAGTCCTAGTGCAAACAAGGTAGCAGGCACCTGGGGCAAAAAGCTAAGGTTAGCCTCTGTATTCTACCTTCAGAAGCACACATGTGCATGTGTAGTAACACACATCTGCAAATACATGAAATGTGCAACCAGAGACACAGAGCATAGAAGAAATGTACTAGAGTTTCCTTCACATCCCAGAAAATGCAAACCTGCATAACATTTCAGACAAAGGGACAGAGAATAATAGGCACTCGATCCAGACGTTCCATCACATCTGGCCAGCATCCACTCATATCACCATCTCTTCAAGTGCTAAGATTGGTGAAAATGCAGAAGAAACAAAATTTTCCAATAATTCTAAAGTGTGGGTTTGGGTTCTGGTGGAAATATATGATGGCCTAGATATGTGGAAATGGATGAAGAAACACAACTGTGGCCACCCACACAAGAAACCACAGCTTCCCTTGCCCTCGTGGGCGATGACATAAATTCTTATTGACCCTACCTTACCTAACCTTCTCTAGACTCTGAGGCTCAAGGAAAGAAATAAATCAATAGCTAAGATATCTTGGCTTCTATTATTTTGGGAAACAACACCCTGAGTTGTGCTCACTTGTCCTTTTAATTGCAAAAATAGAAACATGAAACTTCACCCCCCATCACAATAGTTTAAAAATATAACGGAGGGGTGCACCAAGTCCCAGAAGTGGTTTCAGCCAATGAGAGGAGAGGTAAAAGGTCGCATTTAGTCCGAGTCTGAGGCAGAGACTCAATGCAAAAAACAAAACCATGTATGTAAAGAACTTCAACAGGAGATGGGAGAGGGGGTGCTCAGTGTACCTGCTGGGCAAGCACGGGGACCTGAAATGAACCCTTAGAATCCATCATTTGAGTTTTATTTCTGTTACCATGGTATAAACACTGAGCAAAAGCAACATGGAAAAGAAGCAGATTATTTGGCTTATACTCTGAGGTCACAGTCCATCACTGAGGGAAGTCAGGGAAGAAAACTCAAGACAGAATGCTGAAGTTGGGCCTGCTTGCTGTTCCACACAGCACAACCTCTGAACAAGAAATTAGCCACAAAGAACAGCAGGCACCATGAAAGAACACTGCTTGTTGGCTCGTCCCTTGCTCGAAGGTTCATATTGAACTTTCAAAGCCCAGCACTGCTTGCCCAGGGAATGGTGCTGCCCACAGTTGGCTGGATCTTCCTACATAATGAACAATCAAGCTATTTCCTCACAGACAGGTCTACAGGCCACTCTACTGTAGAAAATCCCTCAACTGAGACTTTCTTCTCAGGTGACTCTAGGGTGTGTCAAGTTGACAGTCAAAGCTAACTAAGCCGTCATGTAAAAAGACAGGTGTGGAGGTACCTGAAGGCACCCCCAATGCTGGGGAGTTAGAGAACAGAGACAAGTGGATCCTTGAAGCTCACGAGCCAGCTAGCCTTGTCCATTAGCTTCAAGGTCAGTGAGAGATCCTGTCTGAGAAAAAAATAAGCGTGAAGAACAATTGAGGAAAACATGTGATGTTGACCTCTGGCCTCTACATGCATGCACACATGCAACACACACACACACACACACGCACACACACAGAGGAAGAAAACCTGCAGAACTCCCAAATAAGCAAGCAAAGTAAACCTGAAGAGCCTTAGAGACCTTTGAAATTGGGTAAGCAGATGATGACATCACACAGCCCTTGAAGGAAGTGTGGAGAAGCACTCCTGTGATCTACAGACATTGCTGGGCCTCTTGGCTCCCAGCGAAAAACAGCCAGTTCCAACCAGCAAGCCAAGACTAACATAATCGACCTTATGTTACACAGAACCTCTCCTGAGGAGGGGAATCTGTGAAGAGACTGTAATTGCTAGAGAAAGAGACTTTCCTCTGGATGTCGCAGGGGATGGGTGCAACTCTGAAATTGTTAGAGCAACCAGAAATGCAACAGGGGGAAAAAAGTGTATCATCATCTGTGCAAGACGCAAGAATCCATCGTGTGACGGCCTCTCAAACCAATTTCCTAATACATTATGCCTCGTGTTGATTTTTATGGCTTCTGGCAGGGAAGGCAGATGCATGCCTTTATAGTTTAATAAATTCATGAGTTGGTAATATTGTATTACCAACGTGTGTGTGCTCTTGTCTGTATTCCTCAGCTTGTCCTCGACGGGAGATCTTTGAAGTCAAGAGACAATCTCAAGTTCTTTGAGCTAGTTTAAATTGTCATTGGGAGATCTATTTCTAAACACCCTGGTTTTGAATGTTGAGTAAAGGGAATTTGAGGGCATCCTACTTCTCCCCCTCATATGGGTTGTGGATGGAGTAACAGGCACATTTTGCTCAGTCACCAATCTCAACTGAGGGATTGTCTCAATCAGAGTGGCCTGTGGGCCGTTTTTGTTGTTGTTGTTGTTGTTGTTTTCTTTCTTCTTTTTAAATTAGGGGCTGGAGAGATGGCTCCTCCATGGTTAAGAGCACTGGCAGCTTTTCCAGAAGTCCTGAGTTCAATTCCCAGCCACCACATGGGATAGATGTGATCTGATGCTCTCTTCTGGTATGCAGGTGTACGTGCAGATAGAACACCATACACCAAAATAAATAAATCTTAAATTGCCAATTGATGTCCAGGGGCTAAGCAAGCCAGTGAATAGCACCCCTATGGTTTCTGCTTCCAGCTCCTGCCTTGAATCCCCACCTTGACTTCTCTCAATGACAGACTGGCCTAGAAGTGTAGGGCATGAAGTCCTGAGGGAATGGTGTATTATTGACACAGGCAAGGCCATGTCAAGAGCTCTAAAGCCTCAGGCCTGCGAAGAAATGTCAAACCCTTCATCCGGTCCTTGTAGAGATGTTGATAGTGTGTGCAGAAATGTCCACCATAGCTTTCTAACCCCCCCAAGATATTTACTATTCCTTACAAAGATTAGCTAAACCTGGTTTCTTAATCTAGCTTATTGGTTCTCAACCTGTGGGCTGTGACCCCTTTGGGGGTGGAATGGCTCTTTCACAGGGGTCACATACCATATACCCTGCATATCAGATATTTGTTCACACTAGGATCCATAACAGTATCGTGATTACAGTTATGGAGTAGCAATCAAAACAATTTTACGGTTGGGGGGGTCACCATAACGTGAGGGACTGTGTTAAAGGGTGGCAGCATTAGGAAGGCTGAGAACCCCCACTTTAGCCTTGTAACATAAACCCTGCCTCTTTATCTGTGTGTAATAACCCCGCCTCCTTGTTCAGCTGTGGATACTAGCTCTGCCTCCCCACTCATCTCTAGCAAATAAAACATTCAGAGTTTCAGGTTCTGTGGTTTGTTTTTTTGTGTTTTTTTTCCAACAAAGAGCCCAGACCACCTGATTCCCAACCTTACTGTTTGTGTGTCTGTCTCTGTTTGTGTTTTCTTCATTCCCTTGCTGCCCCAGACTGGTCTGTCCCTAGAGCCATGCAATGGACGAGGCAACCCCTTTCCTCCCCGTGTTGGTTTGGGTCAGAACATTTTGTCACAGCCACAGAGAGCAAACGTGAAAAGCGTTTTTCAATCCTTTCGTTTTTTCCTACATGGGCGTAACAAAAGAATGGTGAATTAATCTGGAGAATGGTGGGGGGGGGAGAGAGTTACAAAGAAGACCGACAGACACATATACAATTAACTCAATGTTAAGCAACATACTAGAAACCAAAAAGGCTAGAGACAATCCCAACTGAAACCAAACTTTCATAGCTGAAATCTTTGGGGCAAAAATTGTGTCAAGGATCACCAGGGACCCAGGATTTGTCCACCTTCTCATTGAAACCCTGTCCTTAGGCAGCAATTGGCCAGGTGAGTGGGAGGAGCCACCAGTCGCCTAACACCGGTGGGGCCTAACTGGAACACTCACCAACTTGTGTTTTTGTTTATCTTTCTAATCATAAATCTCATTTGTTTAGTGGAAGACTTCTACCATAATTATCATAATTAATCTTTATTTTAAAACAAAAATATATTTGCATTTTATAGGTATTTATACTTCAAAAGCTTTCCCTAGAGAACCTCCAGGAGCCAAACTTAACACGTTGGTAACAATGAATTCTTGATTAAATAATTATCTTTACAAATACTGAAGCGAATAGGACTACAATTCATGGATTATTAATTACCAGGCTACACGGCAACATTCTGCACTCAGCCTTCAGCAGTGGAGGAGACACAGGCCGCATACACAATCTCCTCCAGAACGTATTTCTTAAGATGCTGCAGGATCCCTGGAGCTGAAGAATGATTCCTGAAACTCGGAGCAGGCAAAAGTTGTCCTTCATAATATCCATCTGCACGTCTCTCCAGCACCAAATGAAGGCTAGGCACTTTATCTTTCTCTTTGCTCTGACTGCTACGTGGACCATCTCACCCACTGGAGCCTTATACATCCACTTTATATGTGAGCCGACGCTTTATTTCCCATCTAACCTGATATTGCATGGCTTAACTTTTACATTGCTATGCCTTTCCTGGATAGAGCATCATCATTTTTTCCCCTGAAAATTATGAATTCGTCTACCCATTCAGTCAAAGGTCTTTCCTTGCTGTGTGCGAGGCTATTGCTTGGTAATTAGCTTTCACCAGGCCTTCCAACACCATCTCTGTCCTCATTAGGTTTAACTAGTAGCTGTAGTCAAGAATCACCTGAGAAGGGAGTCTCAACTGAGGCATTTCCTAGACCAGAATGACCAAGGCCTCCTTGGGGAGACTGTCTTGACTATCAAGTGATATAGGAGTGCCTGGCCCACTGGACTCTGAAGACAGTCATAGACAGGTGGCCCTGAGATTTATAAGAAAGCTTGCTAATCATGAGTGAGAGTGAGCCAGCAAGCAGTGATTTCCGCTTTGGTGTCCTACTTACCTTACGGTCCTGTCCCGACTTCTCTCAATGAAGGACAATGCTGTAACTTTGACCCTTTAATACATTTCCTCATGTGGCGGTGATCCTCCACAACCACAAAGTTATTTTCACTGCTTCTTCATAACTGTAATTTTGGCTACTGTTATGAATTGTGATGTAAAGCTCTGATACACTAGATATCTGATATGTGATCCCTGTGGGGTCACAACCCACAGGTTGAGAACCGCTGTTGTAAGCAGACATAAACCCTCTTCTTTCTTAAGCTGCTTTTGGCCATGGCATTGGTCACAGCAACAGAACGAAGCCAGACCACTTTACAACAATCGGAGTCCTAAGTGGAGCTGGCTGGTATTTACCGAGCAGAGCTGCTCTGACATGGTTTCTTGAGTCAGATTGCCCCCATGGGAACTGACGGATGCAGTGAGGGCTGTTTTCAGTGCACTTACAAATGCACCCCTGAGCCTGGTTATAATTTGCTCCTGTCTGTTTATGTGAAGGGCTGTTGTTTTCCTGTGTGTGACACCAGTCATCTTTGTTTGTTCAAAACAAAGTCTTTAGGTTTGTTCCCCGGTTTAAAAATATTGTAGAATGTGATCCTCCATGCTGAGCAGCCACTGTCATCCTGAGATCAGATGTGCCTCCCGACAGTCCATCACAATGGGGCTTGCAGGTTCTTCATAGCCCCTCCTGGAAGGAGAGGGCAAGGAAGCCATCGGAACGCCACCCGAGTTCTTGCAACAGTAAGTGAGCAATGAGCGTCACAGAGGACGGACAGCAGGTCAGTCAACAGGCTTCGCAAGAGCTAAAGTATCTCCCCTAACCTGTGGGTGACAGGCAACAAGAGCAACGGTGGCACTTCCTCGGAGCCATGGGGATATGAGATCACAGCTGGTCCTGCAGAACAGAGCAAAGTGCCCTCCTGCTGCATTTCTATTGCTGATGAAAAGGGACCTCGTGGAGCAGAGTATCTAATGGAGTACTCGCTCCCAGGAGAGATAAAACACAAGAAATACCATGTCTGAAACCGAAGTCAGAGAAACTGAGTTGTTACAGAGGACCGAGGTCTTCTATGGAAGAAAACAGATTTTCTTTTTTTACACAGAATAGTAAGAACTCCCAGCCCATTTCAATTTGCTTTTCAGATAGTAGTTAAATAAGATATAAAGATAGCAACATGAAGACTGGGGAGATGGTTCGGTTGGTAAAATGCCAGTGGGCAAGCATGAGAACTCAAATTTGAATCTTCAGCATCCACGTTAAAAAAATTAGGCTTGGTGGCCTATGCTTGTAATCCTAGTATTGGGTAGGCAGAGGCAGGAGGATCCCTGGGGCTTGCTCACCAGTTAGTATAGCTGAGTCATTGAGCTCCTGATTCAGTGAGAGTACCTGCTTCAAAAAATAAAGGAGAGACGGCGTAGGAGTTAAGACACTCGATGCTCTTCCAGAGGACCCAGTTTAGCTCCCAGTATCCACAAGAGGTTCACAACCTCCTGTAATTCCAGCTCCAAGGGTTATGACACTCTTTTCTGGCCACGGTGGGGACCACTATCCCCCGATGTACTCCTGTATATACACACACAGGTACGTAAAGAAAATTAAAACAAAGTGGAGAGCGATTAAGAAAAATACCCAACACTGACTTCCAGCCTCTGCACACACATGTAGTCTCTGCACATGTATGGACCCATGCACACACACAGACTACATACACACAAAGATAGTAGTATGAAATCCTACACCATAGTTTGCAAGGCATGAGATCCCCTAAGAAGATCCTTTGCATTTGGCACTAGATTTGACTAGCTTGCCTGGAACTGAGAAAAATTTGTTTAAGCAACAAACAAAAAACCTCAGTGGCACAAACTTTATTCCAAGTTGAAGAAAAAAGTAAATACAGAAAGAGGATTGTGGAAGAAAATCTCTGTGTGGGGCTGGGAGATGGCTCGGAAATTAAGGACACTGTTCTTATAAAGGACCAGAGTTGAGTTTCCAGCACCCATATCAGGTGGCTCCCAACCACCTCTAACTCCAGCTGCAGAGGACCCAATGCCTTATCCCAGCCTCTGCACGTGTGCATACAAAATAAATATTTTTGAAAAGAACATGTGTGCACATGCAGTGTGCATACAAAGTGGGTATGGTACTTGTGAATGTCCCATGAAAGTGTGTGTTTGTGTAAGTGTATGTGCACACATGTGCATTTCAAAAATAAGATTGAGATCTCTGGATAAAAGCCACATTCCCCCATCTCACTTGGACTGCAAACACTGTAAGATTTTGCTGCATTTTAAGGTGGACGAAGATGGCAAATATTTATTAAGAAACCAGCTCTGAAATGAGCGCAGCTGGAAAAGACAGCTAGAAGTTGACAAGAGCCTGGGAAGTCAAGAGTAAAGTCAGCCTTCCCTGCCAGCCCATGAGGGGGTGGATGGGAGCCAGGCCAGAGAGGAGGGAAAAGCAGCTCTGAAATCCAGGGCTGAAGGCTTTTCCTGAGGTCCCTGGAAACCCGATGCCACTCTCAGAGAGCTGAGCTCACATCATCCTGGGCACATGGCAGTTCCTCTCATTTAAAAGGGGGACATTTCTTCACAAATTTGCTTAAATAGTCCTCTTCTGTCAATTAGTAGTCCTTAATGGCCAGTGTAAACTTTTCCCAGGGATTTTTAAAAAAACATTTTATTCACATATTTTAATTATGGATAAGAATGGGTTTTTATTTAAAACTTTATTTATTTATATTACATTTACATCGTGTGTGTGTATGTGTATGTGTGTGTATATGTGTGTGTGTGTGTG
>LOJH01034228.1:0-14565 GCA_001685095.1 Ellobius talpinus
ATAAGCTAGCCGTGCGGGAGCCGGGCGGGACGAAAAGCAGGCCCGTGCTCCTTTCACTACAATTCTCGAGTCACCCTACTTCCTAGAAAGCACAAGTCAGTCTTTAGACATTTAGATACACCATATGGACCTTTAATCTACAGCACCCAATTTCTCTAAGTCAATAGATTAATTAATTTCCTTTGACTCTACTGGCACTCCATCTGATTTGATCAGCTTGGGTAAGTGAATTTCCATTTAGTTTGGAGCTTGGTCTAGAAGCAAGGAAATGATCAAACAATTTAATGACCTGGGTCAATTTCCTCTGTCTTCTCTTCAGGATGTAACTGATTGGTGAGTGTCAATAAGATCCTTCAGGAAGCATCCCAGACTCCTCTGGGAGCCACTTTATTCTTCTCTAGTCAATGATGAGCATCTATAGCCCTGAATTAACCTTGAACTAGAGTTTCTGCTCTGGGTATCAGGAAGAGCTTCTGTTTCCTCCCTGATATCAGGCACCTGGAATTTGGCCTTTGGAGGTGTCCCTAAAAGACTTTAAAGGCAGTCTTTAAAGTCTCTTTGAGTTTGCATGGATAAACCAATGCTTCTGTCAGATACACGTTAGAACCATGGGGTAGCTGACACTCACATCAAGGGAGCCACCGAGAGCTGTGTAGACATGCCCAGGAGGGAGGAGGATATGAGGATTTGGGGAATCACTATAAAAAATGATAGAAGAGACATATAACTGCCTTCCATGGCCCTCAAGGCTCTTTAGGATCACAAGCTCACAGTCCCATCTCCATCCTATTTCCTGATTTGATGACTTGGATGTCCTGTGTTTTCTCCCTAGATTTTGTTTTATATGAGACTTTAATTCTTTACTAGGAACATTTGTGTTGCCTAATGATGGGCCTGTTTATCTCCAGCCTTTAGAAACCCACCAGACTCAGTAAGTTTTTATTTTCTGGATGAATAAATGAGAAGAGAATCAAATAGAATCTTGCTATTTCAAGGTATAGGCTTTATCTGTTGAAGTGAGTAACACAAGAGACCATCGAGATGTGAATGGGGGAACCAGGGAGATGACTCAGTGGGTCAGAGTGCTTGCTCTATGGGCGTGAGGACTTCAGTTTGAATCCTCAATTGGTGTAGGAGGTCCTTTCTATGTGTTGCTTGTATTGGTTAATGAATAAAGAAACTGCCTTGGCCTGATAGGGGCAGAACTTAGGTAGGCAGAGAAGACAGAACTGAATTCTGGGAGGAAGAAAGCAGAGTCAGAGAGTCACCACGGAGCCACCAGAGTCAGACATGTTGAATTTTTCCCAGTAAGCCACTGCCATGTGGCAATATACACACATTAATAGAAATGGGTTAAATTAATGTAAGAGTTAGCCAATAAGAATCTATAACTAATGGGCCAAGCAGTGTTTTAATTAATACAGTTTCTGTGTGGTTATTTTGGNGTAGGCAGAGAAGACAGAACTGAATTCTGGGAGGAAGAAAGCAGAGTCAGAGAGTCACCACGGAGCCACCAGAGTCAGACATGTTGAATTTTTCCCAGTAAGCCACTGCCATGTGGCAATATACACACATTAATAGAAATGGGTTAAATTAATGTAAGAGTTAGCCAATAAGAATCTATAACTAATGGGCCAAGCAGTGTTTTAATTAATACAGTTTCTGTGTGGTTATTTTGGGGCTAAGCTAGTTGGGTGGCTGGGATGAACAAGCAGCCCCCCCAACACTTGATACCTGTGTAAAAGCCAAGTATGGCTGCACATGTTTGTCAATGCAGCACTGGGAATGGGGTGGGAAGTGGAGACAGGTATGTCCCAAGAGCTCCCTGGAAGCCAGTCAAAACAGTATGCTCCTGGCTCAGTGAGAGAAACCTCTTTTCAAGGTTCTAAAGCAGAGAGTGATATAGGAGAACACCTCACATTCTGCTCTGGCCACTGCGTGTACATATGGGCACGTGAACTCTCATACTCATGTGCATGCACCATGCACACATGCATACATACATGCACACACATGTGATTATGCATACACACACAGAAGGCTAAGCACGGTGGTACACACCAAGTCCAGCACTTAGAAGGCAGAGGCAGGAGGCTCTCAAGTCCCAGGACAGCCTAGTCTACACTATGACTTTGGGAAAGTTTGGGATATGAACCAAACCCTGACTTAAAAGCAAAAAGTACCGAAAAATCAGAAATGTTATCTGTTGTAAAGTGTGGACAGCCCTGTGCAATGTCAGGCATGCCAGAAGACGCCACATGTCAAGGACTGAGGACAGTTCACCGTTCACTGTGACTGGAGAAGTCAGAACATTAGCATTTCCTGTAGTCCCAGGCCAGTTTTTCCAGGGGCTGTAAAGAGGGCAAAACAACATCTTCACACCCCAGGATCATAGAAAAAGAGAGAAGTTCTGAACTGGGGATCCAGATATCTGAGGCTGGGCAGCAAATGGCACACACATTGCCCCAAGGAGGCGTTGTCTTTATCCTGGGCCTAAATGGGCAGTTACATCTGGGTAACTATGGATATTCTCCTAAAGATCGTCTACCAAGTGATAGACATCTCTGAAAAGACAGGTCAGGAAAGGACAGTCAGTAGCTCTGCTCAAAAGACACATAGAAATGTGGGCACCCATGGGAGCTCTCCCTTAACTGTCCGCCTTCCACATCCGCTTTCACTAATAATCTTTGATCACATCACAGTTGCAATGCTTGTTAGATGGGCACTTCCTCCACCCTGCCTCACATACCTCCCTCTCTGTAGGGAGCAGCCTACCAGGAAAATAATCCATTCTCACTGGAATGGCCTGTGAGCAGATACATTTCTAGAACCTTGGAGTTTTCTCTCTGAAACCAGGGCACCCAGCAGACAGTAGGGTTCTGTTTTTGTTGTTATTTTTAGTATACCACTTTAGAGAAAGGAATTTAAACCATTTTTTATAGAGAAGTGTTTTGCAAATTATGGGCAATGATCTGGTAACCCGTTATCAAATCTCTCAGATGGGTGTTGGACCACAATTAGTTATAATAATTAAAAAAACCAACAAGACTAGACAATATCAGAGGCATAATTAAGACAACTATTTTAGAAAACATTTATATCAGATCAGATTTATATAGATGTGAGTCGACAGGGTTGAATTATTAAATGTTTGACCGTTATCCCAAACTTTAAAATCTGTCAAGGAGGATATCATAAAATCAATAAATTGTTACTCATAAATGTCTTGATAAGTAGTGGGGAAATCAGATAAATGGACAAAATTAATGACAAAGAGGGATAGAAACTTGGAAAGTGAGTTATTAAGTTTCCAGATGACAAGCTTGAAAAAAAACCCAACTAAATCTAACATGGCCAACAGGATGAATGATAGAATAAAAAGTTCAAATAAAAACCCCAGATCAAAGTAAAGAAGTGTGACTGATCAGCATGAACTTTTGACTTTATTATATCGGTTAAAAGTTTGCCTACTTGAGTCTGCCTTTCTAGACTAAGGTAGAGTATGGGTTTTCTTTACTTACCACATAATTTATCGCATCTGCAGAACTCTCTTCAGAGAGACATTCACAAATGATATTGATGCATACAACTCTCTGGAGAACGCGTCTACCCCGTTGGAAGGTGTCTGAACAAGGCCTGCAATGTGGAAATTTTTACCTGGCTCAGAAAACACTTCAGTTATATGTATTGGTCATGTAGACCATTTCTGGCAGTGCACACACTTGCCTTCCTGTATTTGGAAGGCATAGTCTGCGGAAGAGAGGAGGTGAGGATTCACGTGGTTTTAGACAGCTGTCATATCTATTGCATGTCATAGGCGTCCTTCAGTAAGTAGCAATGGGGCACCAGGCATCTTAATAGAAGCCTTGCAATGTTTCTTTCCATGATTCAATAACAACCATTTATCAATGACTGCCTATGTCAGATAATATGTACAACATTCCATTTGGCTGATTTTACTTAATCTTTTCAACAATCTTCCCAGGGAAAGGTACACTTTTCCTGCCATTTGTGAAGGCGGAAGTGAGTCTCAGAGAGACAGTCACTTGCCTGACACAACATGGTTGCTAAGTGGTAGGTGTCGGCTCAGTGTGAAAAGGGGTTTTTAGTCATTTAAAGGGCTTTAAAATGGGATGGCTTATGGCTTGACGAAATGACATTGACTATGGGACTAACCAAGTAGGAAACATCTCCTAGTGGTCAATTGTCATTGACCTTGGAAGTAATCAAGTACAAAGGGTCCATGAAGAGCCAAGAGGACCAGAAGTTGGAGTTCAGGTGAGTGAGGCAGGTTTTGTCCTTAGGGAGGACTTCTGGGAGAGATGGAATTTGTATTGATACTTGAAGAACACACCAGAAAGTGAGAGAGAAGATGAGCACAGGGCGGGACCTGTGAAGGGAACTGCCCAGTAACAAGGTCAGTCTGTGTCATGTGTCTTGTCCCCTGTGGGGTCACTGGGCCCTGATTGTCTACTGTACTCTTTCATTAAGATTTCTTTGGTTTGGTTTCCACCTATGCCCCCTTAACTAACTCAAGATGCAGCTTCTCCCTGGGTGTGCTAACAATGACAATCCTGCCTCTTGTCTCTTGGGCAGTTTCCCTTGTCCCCAACTTTAATCTCTGGGATTAAGGAGGTGAAATTCATGTTTCTACTGAAAACTCAAATATTAACTATCCATCACCTTTTCTTCATCTTGAGTTGCCCATCACTCTTTCCATTTGGTTAGCTTTTCTGACTTGTCCAAATTTCCTCTGTGAGAGACTTTTGGTAAGGTCTCTCTAGAAATCCTTACTATAATAGTGCCTAGCCTGAGCTTGGGGAACTTTGCAGTGTATAATTAATTGCTTTACCTTGCATTTGTATCTGTTATTTGGTGTGCACTTCAGTCTAACAAATTGTTAACACAGAAATCTAACATGATATACATTTATGAACTTATGCTGTGAAGGTCTTAAGTTTCGGTGGGCTTATCTGGATTTTCTGCCTAGGATTTCACAAGGAAAAGCTCAAACCAAAATGTGGCAGACTGCCTTTTATCTAGAGGCTTTGGAGAGGAATTTGTTTCCAAGCTCATCTGAGCTGAGACAGGCGCTGTGGTCTGAAGTTGTGTGTTGAAACTGTGCCCGCTGAGGGGATGTGTATTAGGCGCTGCTTTCAGTTCTTTAATAAAACATAGGAAGAGGTGACTGCTGTCTAGAACATCACTCTGAATTGAAATATTCCATCTGGAAGGGGGCTCCCAAGATCAGAAAACAAACAAACAAAATAACCGGCACAATTTAAGACATGTATAGCTCACTAATCTCGGGAAGGTCTTGAAACTTACAAACCCCACAAGGTCCTTTTATCAAGGTTATATAAACTCTAAGGACCGCTGGGAGAGATAAATGCTCCCTACCTGTCAAGCTGCCCAAGTAGTAGGAGCTGCTCCAGAAATGCAGCTTTCATAACTTGTCTCCCATGCTGGGGTGGGCCTTTTGGTGATGCAGCTGCCTTTAAGTTATCTGTGCCCCTGTAAGTAGCTCCTCACTTCTATTCTTGTAAGAAACCTTAATAAACTCATTGATTCACCAAGACTTTGGCCTATTGTTAGCTCCTTATCTGAGGTCAATGGATGCTTTTCTCACATCTTCTTAGAAAAAGTCACACAACAGCAGTGTAGGTGAGGAGTGGATTTATCTTGCTTCACAGTCTGAGGGGGCAACGTCCATTTTAGTAGAATAGGTGTGGCCGTGAACTCACATTTCGACAGATCAGGAGGCCAATCAAGAGCAGAAAGCAGGGCTAGGCTATGAGCCTCAAGGCTTCCTCCCAACAACCTACCTCCTACACTGGGTACCACTTCCTGCGTTTGCAAGCACAGCATCACTAACCAGTGTTGACCAAGTGTTCAAACTCATCAGCCTGTGGGGGATTGGTGATGGAATATTTCACATCAGAGCCTTAATGGATGGTATTAGAAGCTAAGGCCCTTAGGGTGCTGATTAGGTCATGAGGGTGGGACCCTCGTGAATAGGACTAGTCTCTAAAAGGAGACTGGAAGGAGTGTGTTTACTTTCTGACACAGAGTGCTCCACCCATGAGGAAGATGCATGACACTCTGGTTCTCCTGGAATCTTGAGCTTAGAAGTCTCAGTCTTAGATCCCTGTTGATAAGCCAGCCAGTTTATGTTAATTTGTTATAGAAACCCGAGATTCCGAGTGGATTATGATGACAGAATTCCTTTTGTGGTGGTGGTGGGATGGAGGTCTTGGTTTCCTCACTGGAGGAATTTAAAGTTTGGCTGCAGCATGTTTTCTAGTGCATGTGTGGGAAAGTGAGGTTGATTAGGACTGAGCAAGCACCGCGATGCAACGGTTCTGCATTGCTGGCCACGTTGCAATTTGGCTGCAGCATGTTTTCTGGTGCATGCATGGGAGTGTGAGGTTGATTAGGACCGAGCAATCACTGCGATGCAATGCTTCTGCATTACTGGCCACATTGCAGTTTTCACGTAAGCATTTCAAACAAGTTGAGGATGAAAGTCTTCAGCAGTCCTTTGCAGAGGAGGGCATGGGTCTTTCAGGAAATTTTTGTGTGAGTTATCAGGACACTTCCTGGATAAAACTGCTCTAGAATGATAATGTCATGTTTTAATATATATTAATATATTATAATATATGTTATAGTGTGTGTGACTTTTAACTTTCTTTTGGAAATTATAAAATTTGATTATGTCATTCTAAACCATGTGACTTTTTGGTGCACATGTATGTTTGTGGTGTTATGTGTGTATGTATAAATGCTCACATGTATTTGAGGAGAGTGTGTATATGATGTTCATGCACATGTATGCACATTAATGTGGAGGTTAGAAGTTGGCATTGGCATCTTTCTCGATTATGCACCACTTTATTTATACCAGGGTCTCTGCCTGAACCTGGAGTCGACTGACTGGCCTTGTATAGTCAGCCAGCTTGCCCTGGGCTGTCTTGTGCTCCCAAGAACTGGGCTATAAGAGGGCTGCCACAGCCACATAAGTGCCAACCCTCCTTGTTTCTCTGTGGGGGCTGGGGATCCAAAGGCCAGTGCTCACACGTCCACACAAGCCCTCTGTCCATTGGGCTCTCTCCAGTCCTCACATGTACACATAAGTACTTGTCCACTGGACTATCTCCCCGGCCTTGTAAAATATATGATATTTTAAGAAGTGAAAAAGAAATACAATTTTTCAGTTTATATTTTGAATATTTGTTCACTTTGCATTCTTCAATATACATAACAAACAATTTCTTATGTTTATCCTTAAAATGACAGCTTTAATTGTTTAAAAAGATCAGAAGAAGGAGATGGAGTCACTGTGGCCACATTGAGACAAAGAGATCTAGTGACTTCTCTAGTCTATCTTTGGGTCCTGAATTGAGATTAAAGCTTAAGTAAAGAACCAGGGACATGCGCCTAGACAGGTGCAGTCACAGTGTGGTCCCGCCGCCTTTGACCTGTCCATTGCTGGGCTCCCATTTTGTCCGGCAAGGTGTTCTGACAGATGATTCCAATCCTGCGAAATCTCTTCCTGGGATACAAGTTGATCCTCTCTTTGGCACCGAGCTTCAACTTTTTTCTTCTCCAAGAACAAGAGTCTGGTTTCTTGGGGCCAGTTGTTTCAATAATCTGACCCCTCAAAGTGTCCCTTGAGAATATATGCATTTCTGCCATGCTGAGATTCCCCATGCTTTCTTCTAGCCCCTGAGTCTTGAAATGTAATGTCTATGTCAGGGTTTCAAATAGCAGGACTGTCCAATGATAAAATTTCCAGAAGTCTTTTTAAGTCTATGCACCTGGGGCATGGTCTGTTCTGTCCTCCAAGGGCTTTTTCTCAGGTGCCTGCAATCACCACATGTTGCCATAAACTTGGGGGAGTCCCATCTGGGATGCCACAGGTACCCAGGGAAGCCTTAATTGGTTCTTAGTTTGTTAATACAATCAGCTAAGAACAGACTCAGAAGAAAGCTGGAGGACAGTTTTATTTGAGTTGAAAAGAAAACCCAGATCAGTTAAGGAAGGCTGAGAGTAGCAGTAGTCTTCCCCAGGAAAGAGCACACCAGGAATCATGCACACAAGTAACATTATACAAACTGGATAGGTTATGTTTAGGAAACTGTAAATATATAAATATATATACACACAACAGCAATTTAATGAAAAAGAAGGCCATTCATTTGAAAGTGAGCGAGGAGGTATATATGGAGGGCTTGGAGGGAGGAAAGGGAAAGAGGAAATTGATGTTATTATATTATAATCCAAAAAACAAAAGTAACAACTAAAGGAAAACACAAGGGATGGCAAATTAGAAATTTGAGTAGCTTTCTGGGGGAGGAAAGCAGAGAAAAACCCACACCACTTCAACTAAGCTGGCTTCTTCAAGAGTGGGGGTCAGCCACATGGTGGACAAACCCACACCACATCAACTAAGCTGGCTTGTTCAGGACTGGGGGTCAGCCACATGGCGGACAAACAGCTGGGTGGCAAAATGTAGGGGACACTTCAGAGAAAGATTAAGAAAGCCCAAAGAACCAGGAAAAGCATGTGTGGGCTCTGGGCAACACCAGAGAGCTAGAAGAGCAGCAAAGTGGAAACTCACAATTTTCTGGGCCAGGACTCTGTGACGACAGACCTGCAGAACCTCGTGGAAGTTCTCTGGTGACCGCTACCCTGGGTAGTTTCTACTGTCAACTTACCCAACCCAGAATCACCTGGAAAGAGGGAACCTCAGCTGAAGGATTGCCTTGATCACCATGACCACCTACCTGTTGGGGAGATGACTAACCTGAGAGGACTCAGCCCCCTCTGGGTGGCGCCATCTCTAGGCGGAAGGAGCTGGGCTGTAGGCAACAGCTAGCTGAGTGTGTCAGTGGGCAAGCAGTAAGCAGTGTTCCTCCATGGTTTCTGCCTCAGTTCCTACTTGGGTTCCTGCCTGACTTGACTCAATGAGCAATCGTGACCAGAAAGTGTAGGCTTGAAGAAAGCCTTTCTCACTTCCATTGCTTTTGCCATGGTGTCTATCACAGCAATAGAAGGCAGCCGCAACAATCGCCCTCTCATTAAACACTTTAGTAAATTATTCCTGGAATGTTGCAATGTTCCTCTTTGTACTGTCCATGATAGACCCCTAGCTGTGAGACTTTTGTGTTAAAAATACAAAAATTTTAGGACTTTTCCCAGATACTATGAAATTCACCTGTATGAAGATCATATCAATAATATTTACTAAGATAAGCAATCCTACCTTCTTGAAGGCTTTCCTACCCTTTAGCTACTTAAAATTCTTACATCTATTTGGCAGTATGTTGAACCATATGAACTTGCCAATATCAGAATATTTTGGTCTGTAATACACTGTTTTCATGAATTTGAATTCCGAGAACAAAGGTTACAATGTCAGAATGTATTTTGTGAACCCTGGATTTCCTACGGGGTGGTTGAGGAGCTGTGTGCTCCTAGGAGGTGGTGGCCAACAGCTTCTCTTCCTCTTTCTGGTCCATCTCTCTAGGGTGATAGTTCTGAATCCTCTTCAGGTGTGGCCAGGCCTTTAGATCTGACTGTCATATGTCTTTAAGCATATATATCTAAGCAAACTGGAAGGCATTCATTTTAGAAGAATCCTATCCAGGTAGGAGAGGTTAACCCTTTAGTGTCCTCAGTGGAGAAATACTGAGGTAACCTGGGATTTAATATTATTCATAAAAGGGAAAAGGCTATCAGTTGTAAACTGTTGCTTCAAGATCTCGTAATCATTTCTTCATTCCATAGGACTTCACTGCAGTGGAACTTTCAAGAATAAGGGGCACTTTACCCCCACAGGAGGTTTGGCCTCATGGTGGTCATTAGGAATGAGTTTGGAGATGAACGAATGAGTGCACAGTTGATGTTTCTGCCAGTTCGTTTCACTCCAAGATGAGCTTTCCTTGCTGTGATGCTCTCTTCCAACTTTTACTCGCTCTCAATGCCCTTGAGCAATCTTGGTTTACATTTTTAAAAGAAAGCACAGTTTTGCAATTTAATGATCATTTTCTGCTACCAGGGTGGTGCTCAGTAACAGCTTCTACCCATTCAAAGTTTGTCTCTACTTCTGTGGATCATTGCTCACGCAGGTGCTCTGAAGGCTGGGCATGAGCTGTCGCTCTCAACCAGAGCACACTTGGGGGCTTGCAGCTTCACGATGGTAATAAAGATGAGACCCCTTGGATACACGGTGCTCGGGGGAGCACATGGTGGAGCAGGGGCAGCCGTAGCATTGACTCACTGTCCTGTGGGTCCAGGCTGTAGCTTCAAGGACATGTATAAAGTCACGGTCACTTCTCAGGGAGCTGCTGCTGGTCACAGAGGACTTCTGCTGACCCCATCTGCCACAGACTATTTTAGGGCTTGATGCCTCTGTCAGGAAGTTCTCCCACATAAAACAAACATCTGGTCATTCCTTTCTTCCTCTTTGGTCGTTCTGTAGTGTGCGGTGAAGCCCTGCCCTGGTGAGTGGGGGCTCTTGCATCCTGTTTCTGTTTTGTGATTAAACACACACACACACACACACACACACACACACGGTTTTCCAAAATTCTAAGTTTCTGTATGACTTTCCCTGCACTCCCTCATCTTAGTTATCCTTCCCCTATTCCGTCCCTCTACCCCACCCCCTGCCATCTTAGCCACCTTTCTATCGCTGTCCACATAGCAAGGGAATGTATAAGGAAGAGCTTATTTGGGGCTTACAGTTTCAGAGGGTGAGTTAGAGCCCATGACCATGGCAACAGGGAACATAGTGTTGGAGCAATAGCTGAGAGCTTTTATCTTGATACAGCAACTATGAGGCAGAGAGAATGTTTACTGGGAACCTTCTCCAATCAGGCCACACCTCCTAATCTTTCCCAAACAGTTCTACCCACCAGGTACCAAGCATTCAAATGTATAAGTCTATGGGGGCCATTCTCACCCAAACCACCACATCTCCTGCCCTTCTCCAGATTTATTAGCTGGGTAGCTATCATCAGTAGGGTTACAGAGAACACCAGTGAGCTAGCATCTCTGTTATACATTGAGTTGGAAACTTTGGGGTGAATACTAAGGATGGTAGAGCTAAGTCAAGCAGAGAGTCTCCTTATAAAACTAAAAGATGAAGGGCTAGGGAGATAAATTAGTGGTAGAGTGCTTTGTGCAAGCCTGAGGAACCAAATATAATCCCCAGAACCCATGCAAAACAAAGGCCTGATGGAGTGTGCTTATGGTCACATTGCTGGGGCAGGCGGTAGATCCTTAGGACTTGCTGTCCAGCTAGCCTAGCTGAACTAGGGCCTCAGGTCGCAGGGGAATAGCCTGTCTCAAAAAGCATGGAGATAGCACCCAAGGAATGACACCTGATGAATCTTTTGGATGTCACATACATGTGTACTCATAGTCACACACACAGATACACATACACACACACACAACCAGACTGCTGTGCAAGACTGGACTGCCCTTGAAGAAAGCTCTCATTTTCCTCTACCCATAAGCTCAGTGAGGCAGAGATGGAAGTTTCTGCCATTTCCTCTTTTCCCCAAGTACAGCACTTCTCAACCTGTGTGTCTCATCCCCTTTCAGGTTTGAATGACCCTTTCTCAGGGATCACCTAAGACCATCAGAAAGCACAGATATTTGCATTATGACTCACAACCATAGCAAAATTACAGTTATGAAGTAGCAATAAAACTAATTTTAATGGTTGGGGGGTCACCACACTACAGTGAAGTAGTGTGTAAAGGGTCACAGCATTAGGGAGGTTGAGAACCTCTGCTCTAGTTGGAATCAGATGGAGGGAGGGTTGAATGCATGTGCTTGCCATCTGGAGATGGCCTGGTGATCTGGGCAGCTTACCTGAACTCAGTAGTCCTTGGTTTCTTTGCTGAGTCACGGTGCACAGTGAGCATTCACACAAAGCAGAGAAACTGAAATTTCCCTGTTGGCCTATGGCAGGTTATGATTCTTGACCTAAATCCAGAGACGTTTCCTACTTTTCTGGAACTCAATTGAATGTTCTGGGGCCCATGGAAGCTCTCAGCGTAAGCCTCTCGCCCCCTTTCTAGGTGAGTATATGCCTAGCTAGATGGTGCTGAGGTCCCTCAGGTCTGCTACAGCTTTGTCCACAGAAACATCCACTATGCATTGGCGCTGCTGCTGCTGGTCACACACAGATACAGTCCCTCTCAAGAGTCCTACATCCTTCGTGGTGCTATGTGTAGGGGCAGGGATAGGTTCCTTGAACCAAGTCCCGCCGGTCCTCTGCTGAGCTCTGTTGCTTCGGTGGGACCAGAGCCCAGAAGCAAGGCACAGACCCGTCATCTGAGACCTACCGCCACATTTCTCTGGTTGCCTGATTCACTCACGGCAGGCATGCACCATCTGTTTCCTGCCTTTATCTTCCACGAGTCCTGGAACTTCTTTCTGTAGCCCGGGAAAGAGCTCTTTTACTCCTGGCTGTCACGTGGCCCAGATTTTCTATTTTTCCAAGGGCATCTATCTTCAAAACTTGAAAAACAAAGAATTCTTTCTTTCTCTCTTATTCGCGGATTCACACCTTTCCCTGAGGCAGTGACTCCAGCCTGACTTAACTGTTTGTGGGTGGGCGAAAACAGACCCTCAGGTGAGGACAGGCTAATATTTGGGCAATACCACCCATCCTGTTATCACTGTACTTGGTTTCATCCTCCCCATGGCTCTTTTCATCTTGCTGTTCTTAATCTTCCGGTGTGGGTAGTTCTGTGGGTATTCTGACCCTCTGTGTGACTAATGCCCTCTGGTCACTTCTTCCTGTCAGTTTTGCTTTTCTGGTGCGACAACAAACTCATTAGTAATTTCCCACAGTTTGTCTGTGCTCTTAGGCAGTGAATATTTCGAAAACTGCTGACCGACTCATGCCCAGAGGTGCTGACCTCTACACTGCTGCCCTCTTGTCTTAATTTTCTTTGCATTTGTCCTCATTAACAAAGGGCCACTTACAAGTATTTCTAAGTTTGTATTATCACATGAGGCTAGTTTTCTATACATAAGCATTTTGTATTAGTTAAGTAATATAACTAACACAATTACATATTATAATTATATTATATTTGTTAAGTAATATCATATGCCTCAGTGGCACCTGACAAAAACCCGTGTAAGAAATTTAGGTCCATGAAAATGAATGTTTAGTTGGTAGAGTGCATGCATGAACACCTGAGTTCAATCTACATCACTTCTTAACCTTTGCTTGATGGCGATGTCTGTAATTGCACTCAGGGGATAAAGGCAGGAGGATCAAAAGTTCAAGGTCATCTTAAGACGTATACTTCAGTGGCAGCCTGGGCTATCTGAGACTGTAGTTCAAAAATGCTTATTGTTTCATATTAGCAATGTGTATCAAAATAGTCAGAAAGGTTTTTTTAGAAATATACCAACTATAAAGTCATTTTTCTTAGTCTCACGAAGTTCATCTTCTTGGAACCCTTAATGGAAGAATATCAAACACTCCATACAGTGGAGTCTTCTAGGCCTGAGCAGAGAATAATTTCTCATGTTGAACTGGGTTGAGTAAAGCCAGACTTCTTATTTCTCATCCATCATGAAAGGAGCTTGGAACAGCAAATAAAAGACAATACATGTTGGAAAAAAAACAACTCTTCTTGGATCCACGGGAGAAACAAGATCACAGCACAAATGGCTGTTCCCAACAGAAGGGACAAAGATGGATCGAATCACAACCTGTCAGATCAGAGGTCTCGGCATGGACCAAGATGATGCTTGGGAACCTGAGACCCCAAGTAATGATTTCTGAATGATCAGTGTGAGGGTTAAAGACTCCAGAGGGTCCAGTGGTAGAGCCCTGTACTCCTGTGAGTACCCAGGAGCCTTCCAAGGCCCTGATGTTGAGAATCTGAGGAAAACACCTGGTACTTCCATCAGAGGAAGGGAAAAAGTAGCTACTATGAAACACACCCAGAAAAACCTTACCTTTGCAAGGGAAGCATTTCACTGACTGAGGTTCAACCAGCCTGATTTTAAGAGAGGCTGTGGCTAGACCTTTACAAGTGGCTAGACCTTTGGGGCTTTATGAAGGGCTAATTGACAGGGGGAGAAAAATGCCTAATTCCAGGGATTTCTGGCTTTCCTGTTTCATCTGGGAATGAGGTGAGGTAGTAAACCATAGAATCCCAATGTGACAAGCATGTGTGAAGATCATAGCCCAAAGACATAGCTTACCTAAAGACAGACACAGTCAAAGATGAAGAAAGAGGTCCCGTGCTCATGTCTTAACACCTCATCAACCAGTCTGTAGAAACCCATGGTCATGTCTTAACACCACATCAACCAGTCTGTAGAAACCCATGGTCATGTCTTAACAACACATCAACCAGTCTGTAGAAACCCATGGTCATGTCTTAACAACACATCAACTAGTCTGTAGAAACCCATGGTCATGTCTTAACACCACGTCAACCAGTCTGTAGAAACCCATAGTCATGTCTTAACACCACATCAACCAGTCTGTATAAATCCATGGTCATGTCTTAACAC
>LOJH01034228.1:16804-26916 GCA_001685095.1 Ellobius talpinus
TGATTAGGCTGGGCTCCTGCCCAGTGACCCCCTGGGATCTGTTGTTTCTGTTTCCCGCAACCCCTGGGTTTTTTTTAATAATTTCTTTTTTTAAAAAAGAAAACAAACTTTTTTCATTTTACATACCAATCCCAGTTCCCACTCCCTCCCCTCCTCCATTCCCTCCATCTACCCCCCTACCCCCACAAGGAATCCACAAGGATGACCCCAGGTAAGACCCTAAGCAATAGAGGAGAGGGGGTACAAACTGGCCTTGCCCTGTAGTCAGATTGATGAATATCATAAATGTCACCTTAGACCCTTCACCCAGCAACTGATGGAAACAGAGGCAGAGACCCACATAGGAGCACTGGACTGAGCTCCCAAAAACCCTTGAGTTTTAAATGCATGCCAACACATGCAGCTTTTTATATGGGCACATCAAGCACATTGCCAAATAAGCTATCCCTCAGCCCTGTTATTTATTCTTCTTAATAGAAATACCTTTGTGACATCTCCCTCTGGATTGTAACTTTCTTAAATGTGTTTCAAATAAGCATGGTGGCTTATGAACCCACCAAACCAGCCACACTTACAACAATGTCACTTCTGTAAGATTTCGTGTTACTATGTTGTCTATATATTTTTCTAAGGCCTTTCCCTTAGGGCAGAGAAAGTTCACTCTTTATTTTGTACAGAGTCGTGCTCAGGGAAATGACAGGAGAGACGACATCTCTGGACCACACCAGCATCTTTCTTCCCTCTCTCAAGCATGCTGTGTGGAAGGAACAGGCACTGCGGCTGACTGGCTTGCCAGTCTCTTCACGAGATGAAAACGCAGCAAGCTTGTACCCTAAATAAGGCAGTGTTGCTGTGGTGACCTTTCTCATCACAGTGATCAACTATTTGACAAGAGCCACCTAAGGGAGGAGGGGTTCTTCTTGGCTCTCAGTTCATAGGAACACAGCCCAGGATGGATGGATGGGAAAGCATGGTGGTGGGAGGAGCTTGGAGCGTGTCCCTAACCAGGAGGCCAAGAAAGGGGAGTACCAGAGTTCAGATGCCGTGCTCTTGTGACAGCTGTTCACACTAACGGTGTACCTGACCTCAGTTAAACCGCTCTGGAGTTTAGCACCCACAGGGACACACCCACACTGTGCCTCATTGATGCCCTAGGGGTTTCTGAATCAGACCAAGCTGACATCCAAGCTGCCCATCAGATGTGCTGTCTGCACAGTTTGAGAACTGGGCACATCATATGCTTATGTCAAGAGATGCTCCAAACTTCTGGAAATCTCATGGGCAGGGCTTTCAGAGTCTTCTGTGACCTCAAGTGAGTCCGGCATTCATATGTGTTTAGGAGTCAGGGCCTTTTTGGAAGCAGTTAAAGCTAAAGTGGACATAAAGGTTGGCTCCTCTTTTCTGCATGAGGACTCACTGAGAAGGTGACCTGGCTGCAAACGCAGAGAACAATCCTTCCCAGACACACCATAGCCCTTGATCCCTCCCAGGCTTTCTCAGTAACTTCTAGAAGAGAAATTTCTGATGTGTGTCCAGTCTGTGGTCTGGCTACAGCAGCTCATGCTCCCCGAGACTCAAATATCTGCACTGTAACAAATCACTGTCTTAAAAACACACATTTACATCTGGAAACAGCCAACAATTGTTTTGAAGCCAAAACTGTTAAGTAAAGGGAAACAGAATAAGGACATTTTCCTAAATTAAAAAAAAAACAAAAACAAAACCCCCCAAAAAACATAGTTCTAAAGTAAAAGCATTGCTTTGATCTATGTTTCAGGACATTGTAAAGGGGACAAGACCATTGTGCAATTTCTCAGACTCACTCAGAAGGACAACATTCATTTACAAGTTTAAATTTTTCCTTGATTATAAAAGAACAAAAGCATATTTTTATTCACTATAAAAATCCCCCTAATTTAGAAAGTCTATAATTGAAGTTTGTAATCCTGTCATCTCCAGGGAACGGCTGTAGACATTTTATAGATTTCATTCTAGGTATTATAAACCCTAATGTCTACCTGTGCACCCCAAATATCTTCAAGGGCACACATACAAGCTCATGCATGCAAGATCACATGACATGTGATGCTATATATCTTGTCTTGCTTCTAGATAACATGTTATGCCTTTAAAAATAAGTCAATAGTCTTGAAAAATCATAAACATATTTGTATACAACTCCATTCTACGACTATCCTGAACTTTAATTTTTCTTTAAAAATTATTGTAAAGGGTTAAATAAGGCATGCAATTGTATAATGTGCCTTGTGCACATTCCTCTGGGCTAGTTTTCTTTCTGCTCCTGTGATAAAACCAGTTTAGGGAAGAAAGGGTTGATTTGGCTTGCAGGTCATAGTCCATTGTAGAGGGAAACCACAGAGGGAACTCAAGGCAGGAACCAGGGCTGGGGAAAGAACTGAAGCAGAGTCTGGAGGAACACTGCTGGCTGGCTTGCTCAGCTTGCTCTCTTATATAGCTCAGGGTCACCTGCCCAGGGATGACATGCACAGTGGGCTGGGTCCTCCTCATCACACTAAGAAGCCAGTCTGATAGAGGCAGTTCTTCAGGTGAGAGTCCCTCTTCCCAGGTAGTGACTTGACAACTAAAGCTAGCAATGTCACCCAGTGCCAACACGTCACTGCCTTCCACCCTCTCAGCCTTGTCTCTGGCCCGTCTCCTTTGTTTCCCAGAATCTTGCTTTTATACCATCTGTACAGACATGATTTTATGAATCTATAAAGGCTAGGACCCAGAAATGAGAGAACACATGATGTCTGTCTTCTTCAGACTGTCTCGATTTACTTAATATGCTTTTTCAGTTCTTAAAAATTCCTATTATGAGACATTTAAAATATTCATATAGTTAAATCTCATAAGAAACAAGATTTAAAATGGTATGGTATTCCACATACTTGTCCAAATGGAGCTGATAATTAAGTGGCTTCTAGAAGCTCAGCCCAGTTCCAGAAAGCTTACTATGCCAACTTCTCCCAGTCAGCAATATTTTTAAAGCAATGAGAATATAGTAGGGTCTAGGTCAACTTTTCAAGTAATCACCAGGCTGGCCATATTTTAGGTAGGGCTGCATCATAGCAGGGAACCTTTAGTCCAAATTGGCCTCCATTTCCCCCATCTGCCATTAATATAATCAGAATGACCTAATGTCTCAAGTCAATGTTTCCAATACTTTGTAGTAAATCTCTTAATACAAAAATCCAAGGCTCTGTGAAACCTCATTATGAAACTTTTTCCTATCTTTAATAAACTAATCATAAACATTTTTATATTTAGGAAAAAGATGAATATTGCATAGCCTAGAGTTTTCTCACACAGTGGACTCTTAGTTATTGTTGAAGGAAGGACCATAAATGCAGGCTGCCGCCCACAGACACGGGTGGAGATAAAATGAGGACAGATGAGCAGCCCAGATGCTGTCCAATCAAACCATACAGAACATTACAGAACCTTACTGTCCCTCTCTTCTCTGTACACAGGGCAGGGTCCAGAGCAGTGCTGTGTATAGGAGCCTCTGCCCATGGGATTACAGTGTACCCTTCTTCCTGGCGTGTAAATATGCCTGTCAGTTTAGTTCTCCTAACCCCATCATTTTGGAGTTTTCATGAAGGTTTCATTAAGTAGACAAGATCACCAAATCATTTGGCCATTGGTGATTGAGTTCCAGCTCCTCTGTCCCTCAGTTTAGGGATAAGGCTGAAAGTTTTACACTTTTAATCAAGGCTTGGTCTTTCTACCCACTATTGCTTATCCTGAAGATGCCCAAGGACTCCCAGCAACCAGGCAACTAATTAACATACAAAAGACACTTAGAATCCCAGCATGCCAGGAACCAAAATAAATAAATGTTATGCTGACTATATATAAAAGCTATTTCCATGGAGAGAGAAGATTGTTTTCTGGTTCCTAGTGCTATTGTTAAACACAAAGATATCACCCTAAAATTTGAGTAATGATGGAGTAAAGAATTATGCTTTGACTTGTGATGCACACCCAGTCTGCTGTGGCACACGTGTGTAGTGCAAATTCTAATTGGTCTTAATAATAAAAAAAAACCAGAGTCAGATATAGGGGTTAATGCTGATCAGAGAAGCAGAGCAGCCAGCCACTAGTTCTTACCTCTACTGAATCCTCAGACCAAAGGGATGATCCTGTCCCTAAGAATGCTCAGAATGAATGCTCTGAGCTCCTGTCTCTTCCCCCCTCATATTCCTCTCTCCACCCAGCCATATCACTTCTGTCTCCACCTCTCTTGTGCTGGGATTAAAGGTGTGTGATTCCAAGTGCTGGGATCACTTTTGTGTGCATTCTGTTTCTTTTAGATTCCAATCTCATGTGGCCCAGGGTGGCTTTGAACTCACAGAGATCCATCTGCCTCTATTTCCCAAGTGCTGGGATTAAAGGTGTGTGCCACCGCTGCTTGGCTTCTATGGCTAACTAGTGTGGCTAGCTCTGTACTCTAGTCTTCAAGCAAGCTTTATTTGTTATAGCGCAAAGAAAATACTACCACATCTCCCTTTTTTGTTTAAAATAAAAAGAAGGCTATAACTAATATAAGAAAACAATATACGATAAGTACAATAACTATATACAATATATATAGGCAATGAGTACATCAACAATTGTTCTTTTGTGTGCTTTCACAAGGTATATTTGATGTCTGTGCTAGGAGTAAAGAGGAGTCTGGTGGGGCTCACAGTTCTTGGCAGTTTGGTCTTCACCAGGAGTTTGTGTTTCCTCCCTCACTTTGTCTCTTCTTTTTGATTGAATAAGGCTTCTCATATAATTCATGGATAATGTTTTCCCTCCACTCGTTCCTCCCAGATCTTCCTCACCTCCCCACCCACCCAATGTTATAATCTTTTCACTATCTCTTAAAAGAAACAGAAGAACAAGAAACACAAAATACACCCACAAAAACACAAAAGTGAAAACCAAAACAAACAAGCAAAAGACTGATAAGACAAAAACAAAGCCAAACTAAACAAAACATCCACAAGAATACTGCTGAGTGTGTGTGTGTGTGTGTGTGTGTGTGTGTGTGTGGTGTGTTGACTGACCACTCATAAACATGGGTCCTGCCCTGAAGTGTGGCTGACACATAGTGAGACCCCACTGGAGAAAACTGATTTCCCCATTTGCCAGCGGGTATCAGTTGTAGAGAGCTTCTTGTCTAGGGATAGGACCCCAAGTCCAATCACCTGAAATGACGACGCATATACAGAAGGGCTTCCCACGCCAAACACAGACCCAGAAGACAAATATTGTATGTTCTCTCGTAGGTGTGGATGGTAGTGTTTCAGCTTTCTTTCTTTCTTTTTTTAATTAGATTATTATTTTTTTAAATACCAATCCAAATTCTCTCTCCCTCCCCTCCTCCCATTCTCTCCACACACCTTCCCACTCCACCCCCATCGGCTCCTAAGAGAGGGTGAGGCACTTTGCTCTGGGGAAGGTCCAAGGCCCTCACTACATCTAGGCTGAGCAAGGCATCCATCCAAAGAGAATAGGATCCCAAAAAGCCAGTNTGGAGTTGGTGAGCTCCCATTAGCTCAGGTAGACTGTTTCAGTGGATGAACCCTCCATAGGAAGTTCTGTATTTGTGTCATTATTTCAGGTCTGGCTGGCCAGGAAACGAACAAGCAGCCTCTGCCAACGTGTGTTAAATCTTTGTTTGTAGTTGGCATATAAAATGATGGGTCTCCTTGTGACATTTTCATGCATATATTGAGGTCATTACACTTCATACTTCACCACCCTGACTGCGTTCCCAGTCCCTACCACTTGCTGGTTGATGACAGTCTACACAAGTTTTATCCTCATTGTACCCACCCTATAAAGTGAATGCCTCTATGCCCTGGCAGATCTAGTAGAATGGAAAAGAGAATCAGATTCGGCCATTCCTAGAACTCCCCCACTCTTGTGGAGCAGCTCCCAAGCATCTCTATGGGCACAGCAGTGATGTGGAAACCCCCTTGACAACAACTTGAGTTGCCCAGAGTTCGCTCAACACAGCTCAGCTGGTTGGTGCTTCCGTTGTCACCTGCTGTACTTAGAGCTAACTGTCCCCATCAGTAGCCATGTCCTGTGTACTCATTTGCTTTCATTCTTATCNGTGACTTTTACCAAACGGTTAAAGGACGAAAGCCCAACCCTGTTCATACCTTCCCAGCATGGCGCTCGGATGAGAGGGTGGGCGTTAGGAGGCCCTGACTTGGCCTTGCAGATCAGCTGAATTTCCAGGCCATGTCAGGTGGTCTCTGTGAGTCTGGCAGCAGGAAGGGCATCACAGATGCCCGCTGCCCACATCTCCATCCTCAGAATGCCGCTCTCAGCAACTTCTGTGTGCTGGGTTCAGCAGGGAGCCGCGGGGTGGAGAGCGAGGGAGGCAGATCCTGAGCTGGCACCTCTCTCCTGACAGATGCCTGATGTATGGTTTCTAGTACTAGGGCATCGCTTCTGCACCCTGCTCTGGGAAGGGTTTTTCACTGTGTTTGGAAGCCCAGCTCCAACACAGCTCTGATTGTTGGAATGCAAAGGCACATTCTTTCCAAATGGTGCAGTTTCTTCTTATTTTCAAAATTGTCTATGCAGCAGTCCTGGCCCTTTATAAATCTCTTAAATAGCTCTTGCTTAAAAACCTGATCTAATTCTAAAGTGTCCATAAAAATGATTAGAAAACAGCAAAGAGTGCATTGTCAGAGAGAAACCTGTTTAGAGCCAGTCTGAGGCTGTTTTTGAAAATTTTTTGGGAAGGCAGAAAATATGTAAAGTAGAAGAAAATGTGCCGGGAGAAAAAAAATGTGAGAGAGACAATCACTTCATCAGGAAGCTGCAATCAGGTGCTCTAGCACAGACAGAAGGAGGGCACTGTCACTTCAAAGTTCTGAAAGATGTCACTGAGCTGTGAGCAATTAGGGTACCAAGTAAATGGTGAGCAGTGTGGGATCAATATTAGGAACCACTAAGGAATTACCATTCCTCCACAACACAACAATTATTAAAAATGATATTAAGAGTCTTTAATGGTACTTTTGGAAAATAATAAGTCAAGGAAAATGACTATTTCAAAACTGTGAATGGAGAAAGCGCTCAAACATGGAAACAGGAGATAGGAGATGATGGGCACTTTCTGCTGACCACAGCTGTTTTCTCTATTAGAAGGGGTCCCCTTCTCTTCCTGACATCTATCAATTTAGCACAAATCTGAACAAAAATTGCTTATTATTTGTTCTGGTGAAACATCGTTTTAGTTGTGTTTAGAACTGAAGCGTTGCCAGGAATGTTCTGGAATATTCTTGCTTTAGGAGATGGGTGGCAGAGGCTTGGGAGAGGAGGCAGCCAGAAACACAGGACCATGTAGTCTAGCCCTGCAGAAAGAATCCGTTTGTGCCATCCCAGATAGGTGTTTGCTGAAGCTTATGGAAAGACATGGGAAACCCTAGGCTCCTACTTTTCTATTGGGCCATTGTCTTATTTCTGTTTCTCAGTGCTGTGCAAAATACCCAACAAAATCACTTTAAAAAAGGAAGGGCTTATTTTGGCTTAATGGTTGAAGCTTCAGTCCGTCATGGTGGCAGGGCTATGAGGTCACTAATCATGGTATAGTTCATGTGTGCACAGTCATGAAACAGAACGAGACTCATGCAATGACTCTACCTGATTTCTCCTCTGGGACTTGAGCCTATAGAATACCCCAGCCAAGAGAATACTCCAGCTAAGAGAGTACTCCAGCCTATAGAATACCACAGCCAAGAGAGTACCCCAACCTATATAATAACCCCAGCCTATGGAATACCCCAGACTATAGAATATCCTATCCTATAGAATACCCTAGCATATAAGATACCTCAACCTATAGGATACCCCATCCTGGGAACAGGAGGAATCAGGATGGTTGAGTTGGGGGAGGGACAAAGGGAGAGAGAGTAATGAAAGATATCTCGATAGAGGGAGCCATTATAGGTTTAGGGAGAAACCTGACACTAGGGAAATTCCCAGGAACCCACAAGAATGACCCCAGTTAAGACCCCTAGCAATAGAGGAGAGGGTGCCTGGACTGCCCTTCCCTTGTAATCGGATTAGTGACTACCCTAATTGTCATCAGAGAGCTTTCTTTCATCCAGGAACTGATGGAAGCAGATGCAGAGATCCACAGCCAAGCATTGGGCTGAGCTCTGGGAATTCAGTTGAAGAGAAAGAGAAGAGGGATTATATGAGCAAGGGGCGGGGGGGGGTTCAAGAGCATGATGGGAAAACCCACAGAAGAAAGCCGACCTGTGTTTATGGGAGCTCATGGACTCTGGACCAACAGTTAGGGAGTCCTTATGGGACCGACCTAGGCCCTCTGCATGTGGGTGACAGTTGTGTAGCTTGGTCTTTTGTAGCACCAGGACCTGTCCCTGGCTCTTTGGAACCTATTCGCTATGGTAAGATGCTTTGCCCAGCCTTGATGTAAGATGGGGAGATTGGTTCTGCCTCAACTTGATATGCCATGCTTTGTTGACTTCCATGGGAGGCCTTGCCCCTTTTGAATAGAGGAGGAGGAGTGTATGGGGGTAGAAGGGAGGTGGGGGAGGGAATGGGAGAAGAGGAGGGAGGGGAAACTGTGGTTGGTATGTAAAATAAATGAAAAAGAGAACAATATTTTTATAGTTTTTTCCTTTTATTGAAAATAGCTTTTTTCCTAACGTAATATATCCTGATTAAGGTTTCCTCTCCCTCTCCTCCCAGTTCCTTCCTATGTGGATCCACTCCCTTTCTGTCTCTCATTAGAAAACAAACAGGTTTCTAAGGGATAACACTGAAGTAAAACAGAATGAGATAAAAACAAAAACAAACACATCAGAAGATCACACACAACAAACAGAAAGAAAAGAGCCCAAGAAAAGGCAAATGAAACAGATATGGAGCTTGGTTGCCCACTCAGGGGTTCCACAGGAACACTAAACTGGAAGTTATAATGTATATTCAAAAAATATGAAGGATCAAAAGAGAGGAAAATATATACATATAAATAAAATAAGAATATGATGAAATAAAAAATGAAATCCCTGACATAATATTAGGAGACAAGGAGCCTCCACTGATGCTGTTGGCTTCATTTTTCTGCTGGCCGTCTCTGCCAGGCATACCTCCTGCCCTTAACAGTAGTTTGTTTCTCAGTGAGACTCCTTAGAGGAAATTAAATTTTCATTTGCAAGTGGAGACCAATTGAGGATTGCTTTTGAATTAGGGATGGGGGCATGTGTCCACATCTCCTTCAGTCCTAGGATACTATCTGGGGCACACATGTGTGTGTGTCCATCCTATTGCTTTAAGAGGGCTGTGTGTGTATGTATGTATGTGTGTGTGTGCATGTGTGTGTATGTGTGCATGTGTGTGCATGTGTGTGCATGTGTGTGTGTGTGTCCTCTATCCCTCTGGCTCTTACACTCTTTCTGCCTCCTCTTTCCCAGGGTTCCCTCAGTCCTTAGGGGAGACATTTCATGGAGACATCCCATCTAGGTATGAGTATATCAAGGTCTCTCACTCTGAGCATAATGTCTGACTGTGGGTCTCTGTATTTGGTTCTGTCTGCTTCATGAGGAAGCTTCTGTAAGGATGGATGAGCGAGACCCTGACATAAAAGTATAGCAGGATGCCATTAGGAGCAATTTTATTGCTTCTCTTTTAAAAAAAAGAAGTAGTTGATTTCTACTGTAGGTCCTTGGACCATCCGGTCTGAGGGTGGTGGCCATCCAAGCAGTGTCAGGTACAAGCTCCATGTCGTGGAACGGTGCCTTGAGTCAAATCAGATATTGTGGTGCTATTTCATCTGTATTGGAATGAATACAATTTGCCTGAGGATCAGGAAAGTAAAACACCCACACTGGCCAGCCCTACAGACCAGGCAGCAATGGCACACACCTTGAATCCCAGCCCTACAGACCAGGCAGCAATGACACACACCTTGAATCCCAGCCCTACAGACCAGGCAGCAATGACACACACCTTGAATCCCAGCCCTACAGACCAGGCAGCAATGACACACACCTTTAATCCCAGCCTTACAGACCAGGCAGCAATGACACACACCTTTAATCCCAGCAGCCACA
>LOJH01034232.1:0-16087 GCA_001685095.1 Ellobius talpinus
CATGGGGACCATGGAAGAGGGTTGAAGGGGAGGGGAGAGGAAGGGAGGGGAGCATAGAAAATGTAGAGCTCAATAAAAACAATTAAAACTGGTTATTTGCATGTGGAAACAGTAGTGCATGTGCTGTAGCAGAGGCACACGCGGAAGCCAGAGGACAACCTGCAGGAGTGAGTTCTTGCCTTCTGCCATGCAGGCTCCAGGGATGGAACCTGGGTCCTCCAGGTTGACAGCAAGCCCTTGCCCACCAAGCTATCTTGGCAGCCCAGTTTCTCAGTCTTTCATGCTTGGCTAATGGTGGGCATGTGGAGGTGAACTGAGAGGGAGAGTAGAGAAGCAGAAGAAGTCAAGAGAAGGCATCTTGACTCCTTGTCCTCTGGGAGCTTGGGACAGCTCTCCCTCTTCCTAACCTGTAAACGAGAAAGCAGAGTCACTTGGAAGACAAAAGAAGCAGATGAGGGCCACCAAGTGGGTGCTGGGAATTGAACCTGGGGCCTCTGGAAGAGCAGTCTGGTGCTCTTAACTGCTGAACATTGTCTCCATCCCCCTACATGACCTTTATGACCTTCCTGGCAGGCTGCAAAAAGCCTAAAGCACTCAGCTCTGATCTCAGACTCTTTGGGACCAGCCTGTACATACAGAACAACTTGCTGTGGTGAGGGAAGTTGGGAGGGTGCCCCAGGAAGTTGATTTACTACTCAACATGCCCATGGGTGTAAGTGGGGGGGCAGGGTGCCCAGAGATGGCCAGGGGTGGTGATCTCTCCTCTTGCTCCAGATGTTTGTACTCCTCAGATTATTAACCAGGGCAAACAGAGGGGACTCAGTCAAGGCCATCTGGACTTTGAACCACTTTTAAATGTTAACAGAGGCTACAGGGTCAGGAGACAGGCAGGCCTAGGACCCCATCCCCTCTTCTTTGTTTCTCAGAGTAGAGCGTGGACACTAACGGCCCTACCCTCCCTTGGGGCCCAGAGTTCACAGGAATCATCAGTATTCTGGCACGATTTGAAGGTGGAGAGGATGTTGCGTACCCAGAAACCCTCGAGGGTACCCAGCACAGTAGACATTAGATGAACACACTGGGGAAGGGACTTGTTCAAGGTCGCTCAGCTTATGGCCCTAGTGGGGCCCCCTAAAGCTGATACCCCCATTCTCACATCATAGCTATTCAAGTATTCATTCTTTCTAGCTTGTCACTAGGGGCAGAATAGGGATCCTGACTGGGTTTGAGAAGGAGGCAGTCAAATGAGGAGATGACCTAAGGCAGAATATAGTAGTGGGGAACAGAGGCCAGGGGAGGGGGATTCAGATCTGAGAGCACAGGGAGGGAGGCCCCAGAAGGGAAGTCATTTCATCAATGAGGAAAAAGTCGCCAAAGTCCCAGAAGAGGAAAATGGAGAGAGAAATACATTTGGTATACAATAAATAAATAAATAAATAAGTAAGTAAATAAATAAATAAATAGACAGGTGAGGACAGATGAGGTGGCTCAGACAGTAACGGTACTAACTGCCAAGCCTAATCATGACTTAACCCACATGATGAAAGGAGAGGACTGGCTACGGCAACTTGTTCTCTAACTCTACACTCATGTGCACACATGTGCAGGCTTATAAAATAAATACATGTGAAAATATTTCAATTAAAATTAAAACCATACCTAAGATGAGAACTTGGAGGACAGAAGGGAGCGACCGGGCCTGTGAAACTGGCAGGATTGCCAGGCCTGAGGCTTGCTCCTTGCCCTGGGAGCACAGGGTTGCTTATGTTCAGAAGGAGATAGAGGTCATATCTAGGGTCAGGAGAGATCAATAAGGGGACAGGGAAGGAGTTAGGGGACCATAAGTGTTCAGGAGGCTTCCAGGAAGAGAAAGGACTGGACACTAGAAGCTATAACTGGACCAACGGGGACCTCAGGGTAGGCGCAAGGCCAGTGGGTGTGAGCAAGCTTAGTGTGGAAGGGCATGGCAGTCTGGAGGCCCTGCCCACTGTCCTGTACCGGGGCTATCCCTTCAGAACCGCCAGAGGGAAGTGGCGGCAGGGGCACTATGGCAGTGGACAGAGGAGGTCCTCACTGCCCAGCTGAGTGCCACGCTCTGCTTTTCACTCCCCACTCTGTGCCCAAGAGCAAATTCAGGCTCGTGTTCTCTCTCTGTAAGTAAAGGGCTTTTCTAGTATGCATGCGGCCCTGGGTTCAAATCCCAGCAACTACATAAACTGGGCATAGCGGCAGTCGAGGGAAGAGGGTTCAGGAGTTCAAGGTCATTCTCAGCTACATATAAAATTCAAGGCCAGAACTGGGCTACCTGAGACTATCAAAGAATAAAAAGGAGTTGGGGTACCACATGGAGACTTGATTATCCCAGTGACTTCCCAGTATCAGCCCCAGTCCTGTCCCTCCGTGGTGTCAGCTGTTTCAGTCAAACATCAGAACAGGAGAGTTCTCACTCAGGTGACTCAGCTGAAAGACACCTGTGAATACATCCCCACAGTGGGTGGGCTTGAGGCAGACACATTATTCTGGGCACAGGGCACTGAGCCTGCTCAGCTTTGGCCTCCATACCTGGTTGGAATTGCGCTGGGATGCCTCCTGTCCACCAGGGGGCAGAGAACTTGCAGAAAGTAAGGACAAGGAGGGCTTCAGAGGCCTGCAGCAAAGGCATGTAAAAGAACAAAACAAAACAAGGTTAGAGCCTGTCTTCCTTCTAGCCTGCTGCAATCCCCTTGTGAGTCTCCATCTTGACCTCCCGATCCCTGTGCCTTTTAGAGATCCGAAGGGTTGAGAAAGGCCCTTAAACAAAACTGAAGTCTTTGGGACATTCTGCTGGGAAACAGGAATTGGGCACACAGGCTGCCACACACCTAGGAGACCTGAATGTCCTGCAGGTTGTCTCTCTTAAGTCTCTATTGAGGCTCTGACTATGCTGGAAGCCCTGTTTTGCAGGTAGGAAAACTGTGGCTGAGAGATCAGGTATTGAAGGCCACCTGCAGCTAAGCTACCATTACCCCCAGATCTCCCTGACCCCCTCTAAGGCTCTCTACTGACATCCCTAGCCCTAGACCCTGGCAAGCAGCAGGACCTCTTGGCTACACTGTCCAGAAACACCAGGGACCCCTGCTACCTGTCTTTTTTGCCTGTTGCGACTCTGCTTTCTGTCCTGAGTGACTTGGGCTGAGCTGGAGTTCAAAGGTTCATAAGAAGACGAATGACAAAAGCCCATCCTGCTCTTGATCCCTGGAGAGAGCTAGGCTTAGTGGATGGACCCTGAGATGCCCTCAGTTGGGACTGCAGAGAGTGGTGGCTTAGTCTGGAGAGAGGACTTAGGGGGTGGGGCACTGTTGGGCTGGGAGGGTGGCTCAGTACAGTGCTTGCTGTGCAAGCATGAGATTCGAGTTCTAGCCTCAGAATGCACATAGGAAGGTCAGTGTGTGTGTGTGTGTGTGTGCTCATACATGTGCATGTATGTGCACGTGTGTGCATGCTCATGTGTGTGCGTGTGCCAGTACTTTGGGGCAGTGTCCACAGGCAGATTCCGTGAGCTCACTGGCCGCCTGCTTAGCTGAATCAGCAAGTTCTGGACCAGGTAAAAGACCCTGTCTCAAAACCCAAGGCGGATGGCACTTGAGAGTAGTACTTGAGGTTTACGTCTGGCCTCTACAAGAAAATGGGAGTGTGCATGCATACACACACGTACTTTCACACATATGAGCATGTACAAACACACACGCACACACACCTGCACACATGAGCATGTACGCACACACTCAAATGAAAGTGGAGCACTGTGGAATTTGTAGTGTCCTAGAGATCCAGCTGTCCGGGAGTCTGGTATCTGGCACCAGGAAGAAGGCCTCCAGAAGGAATTTGTAAAGTCTTTGAGGATGTCCAGGAAGGACAGGCTGTCACTGTCTTGCATTCTGCAGACTGGACTCATCTGCCCTTAGAAGCGAGATTTGAGCACCCTCCCATCCCAGATGATCATGTGACTGCACCCTAACAGGATGGAAGTTTTCCTCCCTGCAGCCATGAGGAAAGTGGGGGTCTTTAAAAAAATGCCACTGGCCTTTCCTTGAGAAAAACAGGTGAAAATTCCCAACTATTACCTCAGACAATGGAGACCCTGGCTCTCCTCTGACTGGCCCTAGTTGTCCCTGGAGAATTGGTGAAGGAAGAAACCAGCAAAGATGACAACACCATCTGTAACAGCAGGAGGTTAACCCAGTTCTCTGGGCAGGCACAGGAATGACAGGGCCCTGCAGGAGCTGGGAACACTTGCTGGTGATGATCTAGTGATAAAGGCTAGTGTGTACATAGCACTGGCCAGGGCCAGGCTTTTGGCCTCAGTCTGTAAGCATCCGCATTCAATCCTATCATCCGTATGAATGCTTGGATCCCTTTAGGATAAACTAATTTTATCCTCACTTCACAGAAGAAATCGGGGCGCAGAGAGGTTAATTCTTCATCCTAGCTCCTGTAGCTAGTGAGCTGGGCAGATGGAGGCTGAGAAAGAGCAGAGTCTGCAGACTCCAGAGTCTGGAGAGCATCCAGACCTGCCTTGTCCAAGGCCCTGCCCACTGGGCAGCAGTTAGACCGCTGCCCTTCGGTTCTAGACCTTCAGTTCCAGGTAGGGCCGTACGGGTCCTGCCTCACTGAGACGTCTGCGAGAGTGCTTTTAAAAGTAACATTGTATTTCTTTATTTTGTGTGCATGTCTGTATCTGTCTGTGGGTACCCAAGTGCCATGCATGTGGGTGTCAGCGGACAGCATTCAGAAGCTGATTCTCCCCCTAACATATAGGTCCCAGAGATTGAACTCAGATAATCAGACTTGGAGGGAGATGCCATTACCTGCTGAGCCATGTCGCCAATGACCCAGTCTGAGGACTCCCTGTCTGTGGGGTGTCAGCACTTCCTCCTTGGGGGCAAACTTCCTTCTGACATGGTTGGGCACTCTCGGCTTACCCTGATTGGCCCTTCCTCTGGAGTCCAACTGGACTGCTCTCACAATGGCTTTATCTCAGGAGCATTTCTATCACACATACATCCTGCCTCTCCTTCCTGCAAAATGGAAAGTGCGACCACATTGCTTCCAGTAGCTGTTGAGGAGTAAAGGCACCAGTGCATTGCAAGGCTTGCGAGCAGTGGTTGGCACACATAGATGTGTTGGTTGTCAGGATTCTGCACAGTAATTGTCAGCTGGCTTCTCTTTTCCCCATCATTTGGTTAGATGATCCACAGGAGCAGGGTATTAGCTCAGCTTCAGGCTAGTATTGCTAGTATTTGCTAAGTAGAGGGTCTGTCTCTAAGTGAGGACTTGTACTCACAGTGAGAGTTCAAGGCCACAACCCAACTCAACTGTCAAAGTTCATTCTAGGGCCAACATCAGTGACAACTAGGCCCAGGCAAGGCTCATGTAGAAGGTCTCTGGATTAGAGTCCTGCCCTCCGGCCATGGCACTCACCTGTCTGGAGTTCCAGTGGGCACTGCTCCTGATTACCAACAGGGCCACACCTATTTGCCTACTCTGCCCACCATGTTTGTCTGGAAAACTAAGGTAGATGCATCATGGACACCTAGCCAGAAATGGACAAACTATTCCCTAATGGGCTGAAACTCCCACAAGAGCTCTAAAGCGGAACATGATGTGTTTGGGCAGACCAAAGGAGAAACACTTGCTGAGCAAACAGAGCCACTGGGGCATCAGGGGTTGGTGGTTAAAGCAGCAAGTTGCTCTGACAGTAGGGTAAGCTCCCTTGACAGCCACTCTTGGTGGTTCTTTCCTGATGAGACTTCATTGTCTTTGTAAGGTGGTGTGATTGAACCCAGGGTAAGTGCTCATCCCATGAGCTATAAGCCTAGCCCTCTCTCACTTTTTTATTTTTATTGATTGATTTTTAAAGTTTTATGTGTGTGTGTGTGTGTGTGTGTGTGTGTGTGTGCGCGCGCGCGCCAATGAGCATCTCATAGCAGTTTGAATAGCGTCTTCAACAGCATCTTCCTGGTGTTTGTACCATCTGTCCTACAGCTATCATCTGTGGCTTCTGCACACACCCCACTCTGCATTGGCTAAAGACAGGGCCCCCAAGGATCTGGGCAACTCAACCAGAAACTGTTTTAGATCTCCAGGTCTTTTCAGATGTGCCAACATTCTAGAAACTCATAGATGGCCTCAGAGCTCTAGGGAATGTCTTCTCCCCACCAGATCCATCCCAACTTCAATATTGTGTTTAAAAATTCCATAGAGATCCAAGGAAGTGGAATTCTGGGAAGTTTGTAGTGCCTAGGACTTCCAGCGTTCTGAGGTGCTAGCAGACTTCTTCTGACATCCTTTTAAACACTTGGGGCCAAAGCCCTGTTCCCAAATTCCAGCAATCTGCATTAGGCAGTGGCTTTTAGGATTCCAGATTAGTTCTTTGGTGTATGCAGGTCTCAGTAAGGGCCAAGTGGATGTGAAGTCTCACCTGGGAATAGAATCCTGCGGAATCCCCCAAAGCTTAGAGATCCTAGAGAAGTAGCCATCCTGGGAGGAGGGCAGAGGGAATGGTAACACAGCTCTAGGCAGCCATGGGCGGTAGAGGTTAGCTGAGTACTGTGTGTCTTGGAGAGGACGCAAGGCTTTTGTTGAGTTAAGGGCAGAAGCTGGAACTAGGAACCTGGCTGGCTGAAGAGGGTCCACCAAATGCTAATGAGGCAGCTGGGGCCAGGGTCGCCCCTTGGTGGTCCCCATCCATCCTCCCTCTTCCAGCTTGGCTGGGGAAGACTCTCACACTCGGTGCCAGGGCAGAGGACCTCCCAACAAGCAGGGCTGTACACGAGGCAGTGAGATAAGGGGGCCAAGGAAGAGCAGGAAACTGCAGCACCACCCACACCAACACGGTGCTGTGAAAGTGTCAGGAAAGGGGACTTTATGCTGCCAACTGGGATCCCCTCTCTCTTCAGGTCTCTGCATAAGCGTCACCTCCACAAGACTCTTGGGACCCTGTATTGAGAACCGCACCCCTGCCCAGGCAGAGCTCCTTGGCACTGCCTGTGTCCTGTAAGAGCAACACACACGCCAGGCAGGTTCCCATAAGTTTCTGTTGAGCAGTTTCTGTGGATGTGTCTGCGTGTATGTGTGTCCACAAGCATACAGAAGCCAGAGGTCAACTTCAGGAATGGTTTCTCAGGCACCATCTACCTTTTGTTTATGAGACAGAGCCTCTTGGCCTGCCTCATTGATTAGGCTAGACTGACTGATCCCCAAGGATCTCCCTATCTGTGCCTCCACAGTATTGGGATTACAAGCATCTGCCACTACACCTGTATTTGTGTGTGTGTGTGTGTGTGTGTGTGTGTGTATGCATGCACACACTCGCTTGTGTCTGTCCATCTGTCTGTTTTCAGTCTTCTGGAGAAGGTCAGGATACTTGGAGATGGTTCTCTTTCCACATGTGGGTCCTGTGGATTAAACTCGGGCCCACAGGCACGGCAGCCAGTGCCTTTGCTTGCTGAGCCACCTCACCAGCCACACACCGTGATGTGTATGTGTGTGCTACGGACTGGTGCTTATCAACTGAGCCATCTCCAGGGTCAGGGCTATTAATTCTATCAAACAGTCAAGTGACTAGAACTTTTGTTTTGACCAAACTCTTGACAAAAGAAGCCTCTTGTGACATCATTTCCAAACACAAGAGAATTTCATCTCCATAAGAGTCAAGTAAAGGAACACCACTGTTGTACCCATTTTGGACACAAGGTAACCTGGGCTCAGAGCAGCTAAGTTGCCCAGGAACCCTTGTGGAGAAGCAACAAGTGATTGGAACCTGTGTGGAGAGCCTGCTCTGGACTCTACTTTGACCCTGACCTTCAAGGGACATTATGGTCTCTGCTGAAAACCCCCAGATGTCCAGTAACAAAGGCACGCTTCTGCTCCCTGGGGGCTGCATCCTGGGCTGAATTAGTTAGTCCCAGCTTCCAGAACCTTCCCTACTCAGACTCAGGAGTTGGGGAGACTCAGAAAAGCCTAAGACACACTACATTCAGAAGGGCCTTATCTTTTTGCCCTTGTTTCTGAAGGAAGCATCCTTTGGAGAATGCTGGGTGAGCAATCCTGGGGTCTTCCTGGTCTGGTATCGGGGAGTATTGTGGAGAAGTGGTCCTTGTATCCACAGTTGGACCACCCTATTCAGAGATAGGAAGTCTCCAGGACAGTCCAGCAGCCCTCAAACAGGCCCAGGTTCCCAGATGATCCTAACTGGCTCGGCCTGCTATTTCCCCAAGGCTCCCACAGGCCTATGGCTGAGGCTTGCCTGCTTGAAGCCCTGGCCAGTCCCATAGCTCAGGTCTCAGAGGAGTCCCTACTGGATGCCCCAATTAAGTACCACAAACCAAGGTGTCTATTCCTCTCTCTGCCAATCTCTGCCAAGGTTCTGCTTTACCTTCCGTGGGGTCAATATGACCAAGACACACACCTAAGCTTGGGGACTTCTCGACAGCCTTCTGTAGCTCCCCTATGCCCAAACTCTAGATGTGGCTATAGCATCCTGAAGTCTTTGGGTTTTGCTGTCAGCTCTATAGCCTCTTCCAGTCCTCATGGAAGTGGCACCCCCTAGATGGCCACCCAGAGCACAAGACCAACTAGATTACAGCTGATTTCTTGCTTTATTCAGATGCCCACACCCACTGCCAGGGTCTTCTGAACCCAGTCTCAGGTTCAAGGTCTGGGCGGGGGGTGGGGTGTCTTACTAACTTTGAATTCCCCAGCTCTACACAGCATGTCTTTCCCATTCACAGACACAGAGATGCAGGCCTGGTGGGCAGAGCCAGTCTGGCAGTCTTTAACGAGGAGAGAGGCCCTGGCTAGGACCTTGCATGCTCTCGCTGGGCTGTGACTGACTCTGGCCAAGGTTCAAGGAGTTGCTGATCTGGTGTGTGACGGCCTCCGGCCTCTGAGTGAGGTTTGGGATCCCAGATCCTCCTAAGGAGCAATGAAACTCAAATCCTGTGTGCCTCGGTCACCTGCCAAGCCTACTGAGAGCCATGGTCTTCTGTGGAAGCCTTAAGCACTCTCTCTCCAAGTCTCAGGCTCCAGCAGAGGTCACGACTAAGGAAGAGGACCCTGCCAGGAGACTCAAAGGCTGGGACCAGGAAGGCCTTCAAAATCACTTCTCATCGTTCCCTGGTTCAAGATGGCCCATGGCCCATAAAGCACTCAACCCCCACATTTTTACCTCTTAGCATGGGTGACAGGTTCGAGGATCCAGTGGGCATGGGTGGTGCAGAGGGCACCACCTCCTCCCCTATCAGCATCTCTGCCAGGATTTGTGTCTGTGTCCAGTCACTGTGGCTTCTGGGTGGATATGGAGGAAGAATGAGCCGAGCATCTCCAGGCCTCCCTCTCCCACTCCAGTACCCCAGGTTTGACCCACCTCTCTCGTGGGGGCTTGGAAGAGCCAGGGCTTGGTGGAGGTTCTGAGGGTGGGGGCCGTGCAGAAAGAGATATGTGACCTGGGGCCTCAGGCACTAGCTCCTGCTGAAAAGACCAAAGCCCATACTGGGTGAGCTCAGGCATTCATGTCTGGGTACCATTTCCCCAGTGCTGACCTCAGCTATGCCAGCAGCACAGGATACCAAGAACAGCAGACCAGTATACAGAAGTCTGTGGCCTGCAGGTGGTTCTTGTAATGTCTTTTCCCAGTATTGGGAGCTCCCCGAAGGCATAGACCAAAACAGAGGTGGCCCAAAGCTTAGGATGGCTTAGGAAGATGTCCAGAAGGCATGGGTGAATGGATGAAGCCGTGAATGAAGACATGGATGAATATATGTGAATGAAACAGTAAGTGAATGAGACAGTGCTCTTCTAAAAGAAGGCAGGACTGGAGGCCAGGCAAGCATTCCACATCCTGGGAAGAGAGAGACCCAGACCGAGACTTCACCCCCACGTCCCAGTCCAGAGCCCCGGAATCACCAGTGTCTCCAGTTCTCCAGGCTCACCTTGGCCTTTCTTACCTGTGACACATGGCACTCCCTCTGTGGGCAGGCCCAGTGGGCCAGAGATGCTCGGGGCAGAGGACAGAGATGAAAGCAGGGGCAGAAGGGTGGCAGTGCCTGAAAGAGGGCTGACATGACCATGCCATTCCATCTTGTCTTCCACAACCCGGGGTGAGCGGGGACTCACACGGCAGGATGCAGCTGGACCCATCGAGCAGGGGCACATGGGGACAGAGCCCTGCTGGGGAAGGGCATGAGCAGAATGGAGGTGCCTGGGAAGAAAAGTGGGGGCTGAGCCTTCAGTTCTCAACCTTGACACCTCTGTATGACCTCACCTGCTCATTGGCAAACAACTCCGTGAGGCAGCCAAGCCAAGACCCCATCTCCCAGAAGAAGGGCCCAGTAAATTCATGGCCAAATGATTAGCTGAGGGTGGCACATGCAGCCAGGAGGTGACAGAGTCAGAAGCCAAAGGCAATGCTCGGAATCAGAAGCCTAACGCTCACTTCATAAAGTCCCCTCTGCCAGTTTCCACGCCCCCGGCCCCCCATATGGCTAACTCACCTCTCCAGTTCATGGACCTGCTGGGCCAGGACACGCTGCTCTGCCCGGGCCAGGTCCCGACTGCTCCTCAGCTGTCTCATTTCCTTCCTGTCAGGGGGTCGGCTCCAGGTGATGGAGGCAGGACCAGCACCACCAAGGGGAGCAGAGAAACAGGGATGAGCAGGTAGTAACTTGGCCAAAGTAGATGAGCAAAAAGGGGTAGGGACAGGGTTGGCCCCATCTTGCTTTACCTAAGCCTCTCATTCTCCAGCATAAACTCCTGCAGCACGCCATAGAGGTTCCGCTGGGCCCAGGCCACCCGGGCCCCATGGATCCCTGCGGAGAAGCAGGGCATTGCTGTACTGCTACCCACACCCCTCCCGGCCCCCAGGGGGTTATACCCTTAGTCTGCATTTGATCCAGCTGGAACCGCAAGTGACGATTCTCCTCTTGGAGCTGCAGCAGCTCAGCCGCTCCTTGCTGGGGTGGCTTTACTCCAGGGGACTACCAAGGAAGAAAACCAGGGTCACTGTTTATGGCGATATAGGCTGGTACACTGAACAAGAGCTTTCTGGGGGGGATTTGTGGAGCCCAAACTCCAGCCCCTGCTTCACTTGCCAGCTTTGCGTGCTGGCCCAGGCTGCACCTTGTCCTCATTGAGTCATCCTGAAGGGACTCAGAACCAGACTTGATTCCACGCCCAAACTCAGTTCTGGTCCAGTCTTAGCTTAGATTGTGATTCCCCAAATTAACCACATATCAGACCCCATATTAGACCTAACTAGCTGAAATCCTGAACATATCCCTAGTCTTTAGCACTAGGTTTGCCCAGACTCTAACTGTGACACAGACCCTTGACTATGACCCTGACATCAATCATGACATCATTCCCAGGATTCCAACCCAAATTCCAACTCTGATCCAGTCCTAGATTTCAACCAGGATGATGACTCAGACTCTGGCTGCTGCCTGCCCACCTTGGGACCCTGTGGCCGGGTGGTGACCCTCTGAGCTCGGCTTGCATATCGCAGGGTGCTGAGAGTCTCAGGAAGGCACTGGGCTGACGGAGACACACAGGCAACCTAGAGGGGACCTTCCCTGAGTGCTTCTATGGAAGAAAACCTTCCTCAGAGGCCAGCCCCTCTACCAGCTCCCCTGACCATCGGATACCATGAGGGTGACCCCACAGCCCCCAAGTGAGTCTGCCAGCAACTTGGTGAGCTTGCTGTCTCGGAAGGGAATGTGGCTCTGCTTCCTCTGTGGGTCCAATAGCAGGGAGATGCAGTGCCCTGGTGGGAAGAGGGAGACCCAGAGAAATTGCACTGGGTGCCCAAAGTTGTCTGGCTGGACTGCTACAGAGCAGGAAGCTCAGCCAGACCAGTGAAACTGTAGCCTCAACTCATCACTTTTCACATTGGTGTCCAGCAGCAGACTGAGTTTTCTGGAGGTACGGGTGTGATGCTCACCCAATGTCCAACATTCAACAGAGACTCAAGAGATCTCCAACGAATAACTAAACTGAAAAGGAACATCACCAGCAGCTCCCACACCAAAGGCAAGTATTGAGGCCAGTTCCCAAGGGATTTGGGGCCAGCCATGCAATTGGGTACACAGACCCATTTCTTTCTCCTTACTGTGTCTGTCTTCAAAGTGTATATGTGTAACATTGCTGACCTTAGAATGATAACCAGAGGGGGAAAGTTAGCCTCAGACCTGATACCAGAACGCCAGCCCTCATCTGTAACTATAAGTCCCATGGTCTCCCTATTATAGCAATGGATCCAGAGCAGAGAAGGGACCCAGAAGTCAGGCCTGTAGGCCCCAGTTCTTACCCAGTGCCAATAGACTGCGGTTAATACTATTGGCCTCAAGCATCAGCTGCCCTCGAGATCCTGTTGCTGCCACCTTCTCACTGCCTGCCAGGTCCACAAAGCACAGCTTGCCCCCAACAGGAGGTTCCCTAGGGTCCACAGGGGGTACCTGCTGAGGCTGGTGGAGCAGAGCTTGATGGGAATTTGGAGAAGACTGTTTTCATCAAAAATCACAAGGTCTTCAGGTCAAAGGTTCCCCCCCATACACCCAGAAAATCCAAGTTGGTTTATACATGCAGAGACAGATCTTTGCTGGTAGCCTTTCCCCAGCCCTCTCCCTGGCTGGGCACTCACAGTCTGGCGGCTGACATAGAGCGTGAGCAGGGCATGGCTTCTGCTGGAGGCCTGGTTCAGGGTATGTGAGGAGCTCTGACGGCGGCTGAGACCTGGGGAAGGGGACATCAGGAGCTGTACCAGCTAAGAAGAATGGGCCATCCATCCCCCAGGAGCAGGGATGTCAGAGTGGTCCTCAAACAGAGGCACAAAGGACCTGCTTAGGGAGGGAGCACCGACAGGTGAAGGAGTATGGGAGAAGAGAGCAGAATGGCGGAGAAGCACCTCTCCTGCTGTGTGGAAAGAAAGCAATGAAAACAGAGTTCAGCAGAAAGTAGAACTGCGGGGCCAGGGACAGTTTTGCTTTCCCAGGGTCTGCCAGAGGAGGGTTCTCAGTAAATGCTCAGATGAGTAACTAAGGCTGGAAGAGTAGGATCTCATGGATAAGCTAGGCTAAGGGGCACAGCCATCGCCCTTAAGCTCTGCAGGAGTGACTGAGCAAGAGGCATGGGCAGGTGATCTGGAGGCAAGGCAACCAGCATGTGGACACCTTTGCCACATCTTTGAATTGCTGCTTGACTGGCCCTTCTCTGCTACAAGTGCTCTTTCTTAAGTCCCAATTCCAGGAGCCCAGATCCCCAGGGCACCTCAGAGGGAGTTGAAGAATCCTTGCTCACAAAGTTTCCCGAAGCAGTCTACCTATCTGCAGGAGCTCCATCAGGGCCTCCAGACTGCCAAACTCCACCACCCGAAGCTGCTCCACATAGAAGCCTCGAGCCTTGCTCCACCTAACAGGCAGAGGCCTCGGAGACCCCAGGCTCAGCAAGTCCCGAACCTGGGAGAGGAGGGAGAAGAAGCAGGCTCCATCCACTCACAGCCCTTTGACAGTGGTCCCTCCTCCCCTTCTGCGTCTTAGCATCCTTTGTCCTTGGAATATATGACCTTCTTCCCAGGTGGACTATCATTCGCCTACCTGCTCATTGTAGATCTCCAGATAGGAGGCTCGGAGGGTGACAGGGAAACCTAGGTGATACACGCGATCTAATAACCAGGCGAAGGTCCTCTGCATAATGCCAGTCAGGCTGGGGGGCACGGGCACCCCTTCTCCCTGAGGGCAAAGACAGCAGGAGCTGCATCAGCATAGTAAGGGCCACCCTCTTAGCAGTGCACTAACTATGCTAGAAGCGATACCACGCCCCCCCCACAATGTCATTGGAATCTCAGTCAATAGTTCATCAGTGCCACCCCACAGACGAATTAACTGAAAGTTCCAAACTCTGCAAGACCCTGGGCGCCTTCCCTTCCTCAGACACCAATAAACCAATAGGGCGGGATTTGTTTGACCTCGCCCCCTTCCGCCCAGTAGTCCCGCCCACAAGCCGAAGGTGTGGGGGGTGGACGGAGCTCAAACTAGTTACTCACCTGCGGAGGGGGTCCTGTCAGAGTGTAAGTCTTGCCCGATCCCGTCTGGCCAAAAGTGAAGACCGTGCAGGAGAAACTGCGGAAGGCAAGGGCGTGGCTGGCCCCTGGAGGTCGGGATGGGGAAGTGCGGAGACCCATTCCTGGTGCAGCCCACGCCTCACTCACCCATGCAGCGCCAGCTCGCCCAGGCGCTTCACGCCACACGCCCTGAACACGTCCTCCTGCGTGCATGCCCCATCCAATACAGCACCGAAGCGGAATGCCATGTCGGGGCCTCCACCTGGGGGCCTCACCTAGAATGGGGATGGCATAAAGGCGGGCACTGTGCAGGGCCAGGCACCCAGGAGGGCGGGGCACTCTGAAGGAAGGGTCTTTGGAGTAGAGGACACCTTGGAGGGGACAGACCCTCTGGGATGAGTGAGGCACTGTGTAGGGTTGGGGCATTTAAAGAGGCGGACACTCTGAAATTAGCTGGTTATCTAGGAGGAGTAGGGCATTCTGGGGTGGGAGAGGGCACCCTGGGGAGGCGGGACAATTAAAAGGAAGGTGTGGCACTCCGTGGAGGAGGGGCAATCTGTGGAAAGAAGGATCCTAAGGCAATGTTGCTCCATTTGGGCACCAGGGTCCCCTCCACAGGTTCCTTCGCAGAAGTTAGGGAAGGTTTCTCACCTGCAGAGTCCGGGTCCCTGAGCAGTGTAGAGCACTCTGCTCCCCTCTATGCAGCTCTGCCGTGCTCATGGGACGCACCCTAGTATCCAGGAGAGACCAGATGGTCCATCCGGCTAGTGCTTTTGGTCCCTTCCTGGCCCCTGTGCTACCTAGCCCATCCATCCTTACCTGAGCACCACTTGAATGGGGGTTTCTGGTCCTTCTGGGCCCTGCTCCAGGCTCCGCGCTGGGTCTCTGTGGCCACAAAGAGAGTTACCATCCCTGTGCTTCCTTCTGTCCTCTGGGCGTGCCTCAAGGGCTCTGTAACCTCACATGAATATGCTTACCCATCAGGAGACCCACGTTCCTCCATGTCCTGCACACGATTCCTTTCCTTTTCCTGTATCCCCTCCTTTACAACAGCAGGACTGCCCACACACACCTTACATCCCCCTCCCAATCCCCCACAACCAGTCATCCAGAAAGACTCCAGCCTGCGAGCAAGTTAAAGATTTACTTACCCCACCCCATGAATGGGGAAGTCCCATGCCAGGACATTCTAACTAGGGGGTTCTGGAGTCTGAGGATCCCTTGCTTTTGGCCAGTCTCTTCTGGTGGAATCCAAAGAACCACCCAGACCATTCTTTGTCACAGAGAGACACAAATCAGCGGTGGGAAGGACTCAACCAAGGCCACAGAGCCAGAGAAAGAGCTAGGTTCTTTTGGTACACACCCTCCCTCTCCCAATAGCTCAGTCTCCCCCCTCCCCCCACCACTTACCAAGCCCAGGAAATAGAGGACCACAGAAAACCTGGCTGGGAGGACTCTAGTCTGAGCTGACATCAGCTTCCCAGCATCTGGTTAAACATTGGTGCACCTGCCTCTGCCAGGCCAGAGCTAATTCAATGCCAGTGTGGTGTGTAACCCCATTGGTCTGGCTCACTTGAGCAGCACCGGAAGCAGGAACATCTATGAGTGTGCTCAGGCTGGGCCATCACTCTTCCTTGCTGGTCACCTGGATGACCCTAGGCCTGATCAGCCCTATGTAGACCTGCCTGTTGCTGAGGACACAGGTGGCAACAGCCAAGGGTGTGGGGTCTGTGGGGAAACACAGAGGCCTGTAGCTGATGGTGCATGGAGCGAGAGGTCAGGCCAGGTGCTCCAAGTGGAGCACACACTTCAGGAAGGCAGGGGGAGGTGCAGGGATGTAGCAAGGGGAGGTCCTTTGGGGGGCTGGAGAGGGGTGATCCTCTGGCAAGGGGTAATTCTCTGAACTCCTTAGAGAACTAGTGTTGTGCCCAGATCACTACCCCCAGAGAGAGACCACCAGAGAGGCCCAGACTGTAATAAGCAAGGTTTAAT
>LOJH01034236.1:0-10548 GCA_001685095.1 Ellobius talpinus
CCTTCCTTTTCCTGTGCTGGGGGATTGAACCCAGGACCTCATGCATGCTAGGTAAATTCTCCACCACTAAGCCACACTCCCAGCCCCAACTGCTTTCTTTACTCTCTCCAAAGCCGGTGACTCCCATCTCTGGACTCTTTCTGTATATTCTTTTCTGCTTACTTCACTTACTGCCCAAACCCCACAACAGTTAGCTGCATTCTACCCCCACCCCCAGTAGGGGGTCCCTGGTACCTTAATAAGAGATATGCCAATTGTATTGGCCTTCAAGTGACCTTTGAGCTGGTCACAGATCTTGCCAATGAACTGATGGGGTACCACGAAGATCAGGATGTCAGCACCTGTTGCAGCCTGGACCACATCTGGGATAGCCACCTGTGGGAACAACAGATGCTCATGTGTCTAGAAGAACTCTCCTTGTCCCTAGGGGGACTCCATTCAATTCTGAGCCAGTCTTCAAGCCAAAGAGTGGTGTTGGGGGAGGGAGGGCACTCAGAACTTCTTGTGTTCCCTGTCCCCAGCTGTCATGCCTTCTTCGCTCCAGCTCTCCTGGGTCCTTAAGGCCTCTGGGAGCACTCCTGGCTACAGCTACTCTTAGCCCTTGGCTATGGGTCAGTGAAGACTGCCAAAGGCAGCCTAGGCTTGGCAGGAGGAAGAGGCCAAGTAAGATTTCACCACTGCTTCTTAGGGGCCCTAACTTGGCAGGGAGAACCCACATCTTTGTGCCTCTTCTCTGCTCCCCTTTTCTAGGCAAGGAAAGAACCATATAGATTTGACCAGAGACCAAAAGTTCAATGATCGGCCTTCAAATCTGCTAATAGCCAGTGAATGAGTAACAGGATTAGGGTTCAAGGCAGACATGAGAGATTGAACCCAAGTCTAGGAGCCTGAGAACCAGCCTTTGGTTGCCATGGAGACCAACTTCTCCCTCTCCCCTCCTTTTCCTTCTAAGCATCTACAAGGGGAGGTACATTCAGATCCAGAAAGAGCCCAAAGGGACAGTTTAGAGGCTGAGCAAGGCGAGGGCACTCCAGGTCTAGAGCATCCCACCTGAGATACTCCCCCAGGCCAGCTGGCACCTAAAGTGGCCTCCTCTCTGGAGGAATCACGTCAAAGACAGATTTGAGTGTTTACTGTTTCACACTCTCCCTTGCCTCCCTCTTTCCTCACAGCGAGTTGGGGGCTCACCACATTGGGGGGCAGCTTGTGCCCTGGCAGGTATTTAACATTCTCATGCTGTGTGTTGATGATCTCAGTTAGCTTTCTGCCCCCGATGTCTTCCTCAAACACCCACATGGTCACCCGCGGGTCAAAATGTGCCAGAAGAGCTGCATTGCTACCCACGATCTTGGCAATGGCTGAGCCCCTATTGGGAGGGGAAACACAGGGAAGTGGAGTAGGGGGGAAGGGAGGAAAGAGTCTTCTAGGTAGGACCTCAAAAAGCTTGTTGGATTTGTCACCCCCTCCCCGCCCCCATCTGTGGCAAATGTGCCTCCCACGACTGACAATAGAGAGGAGATTCAGTCTACCCTAGTCTTTGCCATTGGGGAGGTGGGCCAACTTTCTGACCCCACCCCAACCTCTAGCAGCTTTTCAGGCAGGGATAGGAGCAGAGAGCCTTCTGCTCACCTTCCTATGGTGAACAGGTGCAGCTGCCCAGGCAGGCACAGCGAGGGAGGGCTGGGCACAGTGCACTGTAAGCACTGGAGATCAAAGCAGGAGTCCAGCAGGCTCCGGAGGGCATTTCCTACCTTCTGCATGCTTCCCGCCCACCCAGCCTCCCTCTGGGGAGCCCCTCTGCCTTTGGAGGAGCCTGCCCTTCACCCATGCCCTTTAGAGAATCGCTTACCAGTTCCCGGAGCCGACAATGCAGACTTTTTTGCCAGCCATGGTGCGGCTTCTAGCTTCTCTGCCCCAGCGGGTGTAGGCTCTGAGTATTTAACTCCACCACACGTGGGTGCAGCCAAGCTCCGCCTCTGAGGTGGCCCAGACGCTGGCGCCTAGGGATAGGGAGTTTGGCCCAGAAAAAGGGGAGTAAAGGGTAGAGACAGGTGGGGAACAGGAGTGGGGCAGAGACCAGACCAGCTTTTCCTCTCGGGTTTGCAGCAGACGGTGCTGGCCAGTTTCTTCCCTTTTGCCTCGGCTTTAGTGTCCCATCTACTTGCTATGGGCTAATCTTGAGACTGGCCAAGAACCAGTCCCCACTTTTTCCTTGGTCCCCAGCACTGAAATAAATCGCAACTAGCAGACTTGGGCATGGTGATGCACTCTGTGAGTTCAAGTTCAACCTGGTCTATAGAGTGAGACCCCCGTCTCAAAAAAAGTAAGGAAGAAAGGAGAAAAAAAGGAGCTGGGCGGTGGTGGCACAGGCGGTGTTGGCGCTACAGAGAAACCCTGTCTAGAAAAACAACAACAAAAAGGAACTAGCATTAGTGACAAACATAGGGATATTCAAAGGCGACTCTTCACCTCTCACACTAGCACTAACACACTAGCACACACCTCCCCCTGATCCTCACGGTTCCAATTTTGTTCTCTAGCATTCATTCTGCTGGTAGTGACTGGGTGAGGTCAGGGAATGTGAAGCCACTTCTAGGGGTATTCCACCCACAAGATAAGGGGCTGCTGTGGCTTAGGTACCCCAGACCAAGTATAAACTATTCCAGGAGAATCTGGGAGTGGTGGAGCACACCTTTAATCCCAGCCCTTGGGAAGCAGAGGCAGGTGGATCTCTGTCAGTTTGTGGCCATCCTGGTCTACAGAGTGAATTCTGGGACAGCCAGGGCTACACAGAGAAACCCTGTCCTGAAAAAACCAAAGAGAACAAGGTCATCTTGGTTCATACCAGGGACTCCCAATGAGTCATTTCACCTCAGATAATCCCCCATTTGAAGGTCTATAGAGGGAAGGCAAGAAAGGTCAAAGGCAGGCCTCCACTGCCACGTGGACCACAGTTCTTCCAGGCTTCAGGAAAGGGCAGAGAGGTGGTGGCCAGTATGTGTGCTGTCCCAGAGAGCCTTGATGTTTCCTTCAATCTCTTTCCCCTGCTTCTGCCTAGCCCACTGGGAGCCTTAAGTTAAATAGCTGTTTACAAAACCAGAAAGGGGAAGAGAAGCCAAGCTTAGAGCAGCACCGTCTAAGGCTCAGGGGTACCCGTGTCTCTGGGAGCTCTGTGGTCTCCGATGCCCGTAAGTGACTTTGGGGGAGGGAAGAATGTCAACCCACATCTTGCAGTTTAGGCTCCATGACATCCATGGCTGTTTGACTAAGGGGAGGAGCTTGGGTTTCCAAGCCGCTCTGGAAAGCAGTGCTGCACCTTGACCCACAGGGCAGACAGCACTGTATGCTCATGTGCAGACCTCCTGGCTTGGCAAGCCAGTAAGCGGATGTTGCCATCCTCCAGACTACCACTGGCCAGTAACGGTAATCAGCACTAGGTTAGAGGGGAGTCTCGGTGGAGCCGGGGTAAGAATAAGTGAGTAGGAGGTCAAGGCTGGAAGCATGTCTTTTCTCAGTTCGGGATTCCACAGAAAAAGCCCACTGTATTATTGTGGCCAGGCAGTCCCTATGAAACACGAAATTGGTTGGTTGTTTTTCTTCTAACAAGTTCCTCTAATGCAGAGCTACCCTCCCACAGAGCAGTCCTTTATCACACTGGCACCGAGACAAAGGCTCCGGCACCAGGCTGCCAGCTGGGAGCACTGATTGTGAGTGGTGGAAGAAAGGATGTTCCTGTCCCTGGCACATATGATCGGAACCCTAAAGAATTGGGCATTTATGCATGAAATGAATGCCTTGCTTTGGCCTAAATGCTCCCATCTTTTTGTCCCTCCAGTCCTGTTAGGTAGTGTAGAGAAACAAAGCACGTGGCCATTTACACAGGAATAAAGGGGATACTCATTACAGGAAGTTATCTGTGCCACCAAAGCTTCTCCAAGAGCCAGCTCTAGAGTACCTGTTTGAAATTTATGATTCAGGAGCTAGAGAGATGGCTCAGTGGTTAAGAGCACTGACTGCTCTTCCAGAGGACCCAGGTTCAATTCCCAGCAACCACATGGCTGGTTATCACTGTAAGTCCAGTTCCAGGGAACTTGACACCCATGGCAAAACACCAGTGAACATAAAATAAAAATAAATAAAAAAGAAATTCATGATTCATTAGTCACTCATTAAACATGCAATTAGCCTGAGTGAGAAAAGATGCTATTTCTGTACCCTTGACATCAAATTTCTCTATCCCAAGTTATTATACCTCTTTCCCTTCTCAACTGTGAGAAACCAGTATGTTCTAGATTGAGTAGATAGACAAGGCTGGCACATTTCTACCCACCTACTCAATGGCTAAGATTTTCTTTATTTTTGAGACAGGGTCTATGGAGTCCTGGCTGACCTCAGACTCACAGAGATCCTCCCACCTTAGTGCTGGGATTAGAGGAGTGTGCCATTGTGCTACACCAATGGGTAAAATTTGTTCCCCACCCTTCCTGGACGAGGGCAGCAAGAAAGCAGTGAGCCCCCAGGTGAAAGTAGGCAGATTCTCTACTCAGCACAAGGCTAAAGAGGCCATTCCACACTGGGCTATGAACAGACTTCTTACATTGAACATCGTAATACACATCTGTCATCTCCACTTGGGGGCTGAGGCAGGTGGACAGTGAGTTTAAGGTTGACCTTGGTTACATACAGAGACCCCTATCACAAGAATACAACACAAAGAAAATCCTGGGGCCTTTAAAAGTGGAACCTCAAAAGGCATGAGATCAGTAAATTGGTGGTATCATACAGAAAATACAAATGCCTGCTGTCACCAGGGCCTTGGCAACAGCCGAATGGACTTGTGCCCTGGGGAGAGTAGGGCCTGGTTTCATCAACATGAAGGGGCCACAGACACTTAGGACAGGTTGTTCCAGCCAGCAACCTCGAGATTTCAAGGACAAGGGAGAAGCCAGCATTGCCACTGCCTTGTCTATTCTTGATGGATGGAGGTGGGTGCAACTGTCTCAAGAGCATAGCTTGTTTGGATAAGACTCATTTCTCCAGACCCCCAGAGCCTGGTACTTGTCGAATAAAGAGGGCACTGGGTAGGGAAGATGGTTCTACAGAAACCCCAGACAGACTAAAGGAGGCCCTCTTCAGAAGAGACTTTTATTAAAACTGGTGACATCAATAAGGAGACAATACAAAAAAAATTTTGGTCCATGAAAAAAACAAAACAAACAAAACCCCCACAACTCAGTTAATAAACAGTCATCAACAGGGACACTGCAGGAGTGCTCATGATGCTTCTAGCCAGGAGCCAGGCTGGGGTTCAGCTGCCCCAGGGTTGTCCAGTGTCACTGTGGGGACAACCTTCCAAGGGGAGGGGTAAAGGACAAGGGGAAGTGGGAGAGAAAACTGCTGTCCCAGTACAGAACAGGCAGGGAAAGGGGGCAGGAACACTGCTCGCAGAAGCCTGAGGTGGGGTGGGAAAGCAGGGGCTTTGTCAGTTCTCTGAGGTCAGAGCCTATGCTCAAGGGAATCCCCATGTCCAGCTGTCTCCCACCCTGCAGTGTTGTCTGCGAGCCTGGGATATGCTAACTCCGGGCGATAAAACCTGGAAGAACCTGAGGCTCCCCTGGAAAGATGCAAGACCACCTGTTCCAAGGGGCCAGGATCCCACCTTCCTGCGACTACCTGAGGGGTCTGAAGCTTTGAGGGCAGGGGGTGGGGAGTCACAAACCCATTTTAGACCTATGCTCCAGCCCTAGGCGCGTTTACTCCTCAGTGCCCTAGAAACCAGCAGCGGGTTTCAACTGGGCAGACAAGGGACAGGAAGACAGGAATGGCCTAGGGCTATACCCGTTTGATTTTCAGGCCTGTTTCTCCATTTAAGGGAGGGGCAGGGCGGAGTGAATGAACAAGCCACTCATCCAACAGCAGGAAGGAACAGCCTCTGCTGGGAACAACAGCACCCCAGCTTCGGTCCCTGGGGCTCTGACAGGAAAAGGCAAGACTCCCCTCTCAAATGCCATGGGTTAGGGCAGATGTGGGGAAATCCTATAATGGGTGGCTACGGGAGTGTGCGGGAGGGAGCAACAGTTCAAAACACACTCCAATACTAACATGGACCCACTAAGGGGTCAGACAGCACTGAGACAGCAGGTCAGTCCAGGGGGCAGGGACCGACATGGCGCTCAGTGAAGCCCAAGGGCCTGGGCTCCTTTAGTGCCAGAGGGCAAGGAATAAAGGGAGAATCTGCTCCAACCTGTGGAGGGAGGGAGGAAGGTGGGTCACCAGGAGGGTTAAGGTCAACTAGCTTACAGAGTGCCCTAGGCCTGAGTCTCAGAGGGGACAGCTCCCAATGCCTGGGTCTCCTCACAAAGGCAGGATCAGTGTAGCTGGTCTCCCTGAAGACTACCTGGCCTCAAGAGGCCCCAGTCATTTCAGAGCATTGATCACCACTATGGGTTCTCTAACACTATCTAGAGGTCCTGTGTAGACCAGGGATGGGGTAGGGAGGTAGAGGCACATGGGAACTTCGTGGGGAGAGGGTGAGGGGGAAGGCTGGGGTGAAGAAGAGGATAATAGGTGCCTGTGAAACAGAAATGTGACACCCTCTTCATTGTGATGCTGTCCTTGAACCAATAGCATCTCCTGGAATGCCTCAAGCAAGACCAGCACAGGTAATGCTGAGGCAGCAGCACAGGGCCCAAACAGAATCGGCGCAGCCAGGGAGGGCTCTACTATGTATTCCGGATTCCTAGGGCTTGCTCTAATTCTTGCCGCCTCTGCTGCACCTGAAGAGAAAAACAGGAGTGGAGCTTGAGACATTGAAAATCGGCACCTGATACCCCTGACCCCCCCTCTCAATGGTACAGACTCCTACACCGGGTGGCACATGCCTTTAATCCCAGCACTCAGGAGGCAGAGGCAGGCAGATCTCTGTGAGTCTGAGGTCAGCCTGGTCTATAAGAGTGAGTTCCAGGACAAGCTCCAAAGCTACAGAGAAACCCTCTGTCGAAAAACCAAAGGGACTTCTGCCTGTCATCTCCCTAATGTGCCCAGGTACAGCACCAACCTTAGAGTAGAAGTATCGGCACACAGCCTCCTGAGCCCAAGGCTGGAAGTAGAACTCAGCACGGCGCTCTTCTTCTGGGTTACCCACCACATCAGTCATAGTCTGGGAGAGAAGCGGGAGGAGACAACGTGATCCCTGCTTCCACATCTGCTCTTAGTTGAATTGTGTCCCTTGCCACCCCTGCAAAGATGCTGAACTTCTAATTCCCCAGTTCCTGGGAAGTGCCCTGACATGGAAATAGGGTCTTTGCAGATGAGCAAGGTAAGCGGAGCCATTGGGACTGGCCCTAGCCCAGCCGAGGAGGAGATGCAGAGGTAGAGACAGACGCATGTGACTGTGACGACACAAGAATGTCAAGCCTAAACTGAGGGACACCTGTGGGGTCCAGAAGCTAGCAGAGCTCACAGGAACAGCCCTGCTGATGCTCTCCAGTCTCCACCACTGGGAAACAAATTCTCACTGCTTAAGGTACCCAGTTTGGGTCAGCTTTCTTCAAAGTCTCAGCAGACAAAGACAACTACCATTAAGTCACCGCCAAGTCCAGGCCCTTTCTGGGGCTCCTCTGCTGAAAACTGATTGGTCACAGCAGTCACAGCAAGGCAAGAACCCAAAGCATGTTGCCTGGGCACATTCTCCAGCCTGAGCTTATGATGTTCTTCTTTGGGAAGTATCTTCAACTCCATTTTCCATGCTTTCCTCAGCAACTCTCACTTCATCTACTACCCTTTCTTTTGAATGACCTTACTAGTTCCAGTTAGCTTGGCCATGGTTCACTACATTTTAGTAACAGTAGCCTATTTTTTTTTCCCAAATCGAACACATCTGTGGGAGAGCAGAGGTCACATCTTCAGCTCTAGCCCAACAGCCCGGAATCAAGAGATTACTTAGAAAGTACTAACTATATGTCTGATAACCGGTTCTGCTGTGACTTCCCATCTCAACTGTAAACTGGACCCTGGGATGTGCTAAAAGAATGTGGTCCCTCAGTGTTTCAGGCGATGCTGCACTCCCAGAGTCCCTCTGTATCTTCCCAGGCTCTTTACCTTGAGGTCCCGGCACTGGGACTGAAGCCAATCATTGATGAAACCTTGAGGGTCTCGGGCAAAGCTCAGCATGAACTCTCGCTGGGTCTTCAGCTGGTTGATAGTTTCTATTGTCTCATGGATCTGAAGGGAAGAAGGATAGTCCATTTTCAACACAGGAAAACTCTAAGCTAAAGGCAGACCCACTTCAGCTGCAGGGCCAGTGCCCAGAGTCCTGGGTACAAGCACTCCTACCACCCTCACCCTCGGCTTCTGCTTCTCCATCCAGGTAAGGGAAGTTGTCCTTCAGCCCGCACCACTACAAACTGTGAAGACTTAAGCCTGGTAGTCCAGAGTCCATTTGCCACATTCCAACAAATCCCATGCTTTCTTGGCATCTCAAGACACACTAAATGGAAATCTCTCCAACAAAACTGGTTACCCTTCCCCTAATCTCTCCTCTCCCTCTTCCTGATCTTAGTGGAGACTCATCCCCACCCAAGTCAGGCCTTCTCTCTTAGCCCCACCCAAACAGGGGCTACATTCCTTCATTTCACTCTCAAACTCTAACTCTACCCTCCCTTCTGAGTCTTTATTTCCGGACCCTGACATGTCCCCCACACACTATGTCTTTACTTCAGATCCTGACATGTCCCCCACACACTATGTCTTTATGTCAGATCCTGACATGTCCCCCACACACTATGTCTTTACTTCAGATCCTGACATGTCCCACACAGACTATGTCTCGCCTTCAAACTGGACTTGTTCCGGGAGCTGCCCCTCTTCAACTCCCTCCACCTATCCACTAACACAAACAGCATTAGTGCCCCCGTGGTGAAGGCTTCTAACAGGCCCCTTGTCTCACCTGCAGGAGGTGCACGCAATTTTCCCCAGATCAAAGCTTTATGAGCAGGCTCCTACTTCCCTAGCAGCCTCCTCTCCCTGAACACTGCACCTGGCAGGCACCTCGTGCCATCTCCAGCATGGCATATGATGCATGAAAGAACTCTGCATGTCTGCTTTTGCTGCTTCTGAGATTCTGTAATCCCATGGCCTGGATTCATCATGCACACATGACAGGCCCTGAATTTGTAGCGCCTCCTGCTTCAAACTCCAAATGCTAGGATCTCAGGGTGAACCACCATGCCTGGCTTTGCTTGTATTTCTTGGAACACACCAGGATCATTCTCCTCTTTGGATTTTTACATACCTTATTCTATCTCCCTGGACTGTCCTCTGCCTTCCACACCCCAAACACCACTCTGCTTCTTCCCCATCTGTTAACTTCTACTTCATCCTTCAGAATTTAGCTGAGGGGTCTATTCTCCCATGAGAGCCCCTACATTATCTCTGGTGTTTTGGCTTTGCCTACAGGGACAATGCCTATAATGGTAATGGTAATGATGGGGGCAGCATCTCAGCAGTAGAAGCTATCACTGCTGCCTTTTATGTGCTAGGTACAGGCTCAATTCTTTAAAAACATGGTCTCATTCCATGCACAGAGCAACCACATAAAAGTAGGTATTATATATAGTCTTCATTTCAGAGATCAGAAACTGAGGCTCAATGATACTAAAAGGTATTGCCCAAACTGGGCACAGTGGCTTCTCTCTGTAACCCCAGCACTGTGGAACATGACGTAGCAAAGTCATCATGAGCCTGAGGCTAGCCTAGCCTACAGGGGAGAGGTTGATTCAAAATACTGAAAACAAAAACAAAACCATCTAACAGAATCAAATGCATGTACGGGAGCTTGCTTCCAGTTACCACCAAACAGGACAGAGCCCAACAGAGACTGGTCTGGGTATCAATATATTTTTAGTTAAAACCAAGAATCAAAAGGCAGCTAGAAGGTATGAGTGAGGGATGGGACAGAGACCCCTACCTTGTTGTCTAGAGTAGCGATCTCCTGCTGGCTGGCCGTGGACAGCAGAAAAGAATTCATCTGGGTCTTCAAAGTGTCATCTACTTCCACATCAATGTCATAACAAGCTGTCTTTTTCTGGTCATTTGGGTCAACACTGGAGAGGAAAATAACAGACTCTAGTAAAGGGCTTTTTCTGAGACCTACTTGCCAAACAAAGGTCAGAAAGATGGTCCAGCCAGGGATGAAGGGAAAAGAAAGAGACTACAAAGGGTACAGCGGAGATGTTCTACATCCTCCTTCTGAGAGCTGTATGCACCTCCAAAAGTCTGCACTTTAAATAGGTATAATTTATAATATATAAGTTGTAACTCACTTTTTCCCATTCTATTTACTTATTCTGCGAGAGCGCAGCACCTGTGCACACAATAGAGGTGAGAGGACAATCTGCGGAAGGAGTTCTCTCCTACTTCCAGGGACTGATGCCAGGTCATTAGGCCAGACAACCAGGACCTTTAACCTGTTGTGGCATCTTTTTCTTTTTTCCCCCCCGAGACAGGGTTTCTCTGTAGTTTTGGAGCCTGTCCTGGAACTAGCTCTTG